>JARJDR010016550.1:0-41297 GCA_030264135.1 Myllaena sp. GC000078 | reverse complement strand
AGGAAACTCTTTTCCTCCCCGACACAAACAGAACTCTATCTGCCCCATTCGCATCATGGTTAGTTTAGCACCGAAGAGGCGAAGTCTTTTTAATCTCACCAGCATGCGTGTGGCAGGTGGACGGCGAATAAAAGTCGGAATTTGTGGGATTTCGCTAAACCACATACACACGAGGATAAAATAGAAATAAATTCGTTTGGTGTGTACCTATATATGCGGTCGGATCTAAAAAATGCAGCTTTAGTGGGTTAGGATATAGTAAGCGAGGGGAGAGCGGGGGCTGCGTGGGCCGAAGAAGTGCTGCGCGCCCCCGCATGAAAGAAAACCATTGGGGGATGGCATGCAGGATGGGATTTAAATTTTCGGGGAGTAACACGTGTATGCATGTGTCCTGTGCGCCGCATACAGGATACACACGCCAATCGCGTGGATAAGGATAACGCGCAACCCTCGCTGCAACACATCACCTTGTAGGTGCGCAAAAGAAGTGTGCATTTGGTGAAATTACCGTGCGATTTACATAAAATTCCAAACGATGCGCCGCCGACTTTGCTTCCGGTACGTTGGACACTTTTATTTCTTTCTCTTCTTCAACACCTTCCAAGTATTTTTTGCGTGGGAGAGGCGGGAGGGTAGGTACGTACTTCAAAGTACAGCGATTTCTATTTATTTATTGAATCATGTAGCGTTCTCCACCGGCGGGCGTACATAAACATAAATATGCGCGCCGTTTTGAGGAAAAATATAAAGTCGTGGCCCGCATATGCAAAGTGCAAAAAGTTGCTGAGATTCAAATTTTAGATAACGTTTTGTTTACACGCGTCCCCTTTTTTTGCACCCGTTTTTCTTGGCGCGCTATTAGCAACTCAAATACTTTGTTGCAAAGATGAAAAGATGACGACTAGAATTGGAAAAATGCTATCGGCATATTTGTAATCGCCGCCGCCGCGCCGTTGCGCAAACGAGGTTTGCAATCATTGCTTTTTCGATTCGACTGATAATCGCCCTGCATTTGGGAAAACGTAATGCTCGCTGCCAGTGGATATTAAGCACGTGACAAAAGCAGACGCTTTCAGTTTCATTCCGAAATTAATGCGTTTTGTGTCGAAAGCGATTGCGTGTGCGTATTGTGGCAGTGATGACAAACTTTCGATTATGTGCGGAGTGATGGCGTTGATTTGAAACTTTTGAATGCGATTAAGCGATTAAGCGCGAGCTTAATGAATAGTTTGACCAACCGCGAATATTGCGTGCGGGAGGGTGGGGTGGAATGCGTAAATTCTGATTGCTAAATTTCGAAATCAAGCGGCATGTGGCTCTTAAGATGTCACACGATCCAGATGGATGGAGTGCAACAGATGTTCCCGCGCGTCATCGCGCTGACAATTTGCATCACTCACTGCCGGCATTACGCATGCACGAGTGCAATCACAATATGCAAGTGCATATCGTGACATCCAACAATCGACCATTTCGAGTGGCGGACGGTTTGCGTGCTTCAAAAAGCACTACTGCAAAATATTCTAGCCATTTTTAGCGTCAAATATTATTCAATTCAATCACTTATTTAATTGATTCACCGCTTTCGATAAATGTTTTTTAAATATTTCGGTTTTAAATTGGAAATTTAATATTAAACGTTCGCATTGCTTCCACGAAATTTCGTTTCATTCCCAATAAGTATTAGGCGTATCATAAAATGCAATATGCCATGTCAAAAACACAATGTCTTTATCGAGAGGGAGAGATGAAAAAAGCGAGCATGTAGGTACATCATATGCCTCGATGATTTTAATGTGCGATTTGTTTCCGGTCGCGCGTGTTTCATCGGCGCAGGTATTCGATTGTCGCTATGTGACGACAACGAGCGGTATGTTCGAGGCGCTGTGCAATCACATCAAGTACAGCACGAATAAAGGTAACATTAGGTGAGTGTGGCGTTTACGACGGATTTCAGCGTGCAATAATCGTCTTGTTGTTGCTTTTTTTTTCTCGAGTATATTAAAGCCAGACTAAGTGGTCCGTTATTTATTAGTTTTATTAAGAGGAAGAAGAAGAAGAAGTGGATGGATTAAAATATTCAGCTTAAATTTAATTACGAAAGGAGATCAGAGCGAAAAAATATGCGTACCATTAATTTTCCCTCCGGGGCGGGGGGGTGGAAAGCGATTATTCATCAAATTTTATTGAAATATTTTCGCTGATCTTATGCGAAATGTTGTTTATCAGTTGCTGAATGCATTTGCATAATCACCCTGCGCACCATCCCTGAAATATGTTAATATTTTGCAGTCGGCAATAAAAACAAATCGTTATCGATATCATCGGCCCCCCTCCCAACGGCAAGCTAGGGTCACACAAAAATCATAAATCGTCGTTTAAACCACAGCTAATCCTGTCTTGTGCTACACGCACATCTCCTGCATACTTAATCATAACCAACTTTATTCGATGGCGTTCATTGTGAAAAGTGGTAGAATATTTTATCGGCAATAAAAATAATTGCGTTGATTAACGATTGCGATACGATTATTGCACAATAATGAGATCAATTCCTGCTGAGACGATTGCTCTGGGCGATGGTGGGGTGAGGGAGAGAAATCATCGGTGTTGAATTTAGGTCGGCCATCACGATCTTCCCGCAACGCAGCACCGACGATCGCCACGACTATCGCGTGTGGAATCCGCAATTGATCAGTTACGCCGGCTACAAGCAGCCGGATGGATCGATCATCGGCGATCCGATGCTCGTCGAATTCACCGGTACGTGGTCTACGTTTTCATCCGCATGCGCAAATATTATTCCTAGAAAATTATATCTATTATTCGACATTACACTCAACACACGAATGGCGGAATTTAATCTATAATTTCATTTCATTTGAGCAAATAATTTTCCAATTTGCTATTTTATTATGGCTTTTGTCGCGAACGAAATTGATTGGCTGCGATCGTGAAGATCGATGTTTGTTGACGCCTATTCACTATCATCGCAAAAACACCGCACTCGCGCGAGATTTATGTGTCGATTACCTCCATATAGTCCTTCGGCTATATTTTTATAAAACCTCATCTTCGTTCGCTTGAAGTGCGGCTGTGTATTACCATCGTAATCATCCAATCTACGGCTGCATGCGTTTGATTAATATCAATTTGCAAACAACGCCCAATGTTAATGAAGCATGTAATTATTATAATATTTTTCTCGTCCACCTGTTCCGCCATGTGGAAGTAATTAACAAGATCAAAGCGTGGGTGAATTGATGTAGTTGGGAGGGCGCAAATGGGTTTTTCCACAATTCATCATCGTTCGCGCGCCCGCGCGAGCGCCTACTTGAATGAATATTTTATTTCATACATTTTTTATTTATGCGGATGTCAGAGCTCCATTCCCATTTCGAGCGAGCGATGTATTAACATTACATTAACATGCGGGGGTGGAGGAGGAGGCGAGGGAAGCTGAAATACGCCGTATCGTCGGCGGCGTCACGTTGATATGTTGTCTCTTCTCTCACCTTGATGGGTTGGGCACTTATCGCCGCCGTTGCGTAACCGTAGGCTGGCGGGTTACGGTGCATGTGTGGAACAACATGTTTTCATCACCTCCCCTCACACCGCCCATTCGCAGGCGTTCCGGAAGCGCCGAAAAGCTTTATGCTCGGTTTTGTTTTCCTGTTTGCCCGTTTGTCGACGATATGCCGCGGCACGAAGGTGTGTGTGTGTGCAACTTTCTCGATGCCATTCGGGCAAGGATTGTTCTTTCACGCTTCATTCACAATTCATCGCGACGCGGTTGCATTAAGCTTATACTGACGTTAGGTACAATACATACATACCTCACATAGTTTTCGTTGAGATTAACCAACCGCCCTGATGAAAAGTTGAATAATACCTTAAAGAAAAAGTTATGATATCAAGACAAAAGTTCAAAAGGCATACAATGAGACCGGGCAGAAGGTGAATTAAGACCGAACTTTAAGCATTACAAAGCCAAGTAATATAATAGCAAAGAATGAAAGAACAAAAAAAAAGTTTATCTTATGTACAATATAAGCAATGTACTCACACTTTGCGTTGCCTTTGAAAATAATGCACGCGTATATGTTTAAGGGCGTGTATCTTCAGCTTTGAGATAGATGACAGATATTAAGTAAAACACGAGCGGTGCTTTCATCGCTGTCGCCGCTGACGAATTTTTATTGCGTCCGGAAATGGATGACATGAACGAAAAAAAATCGCGTCCGTTTTCCAATGGAATTATACACATCCTTCGCGAGCCAGGTTTAATTTCGTGCCGCCGGAATAATGATAATATGACAAAACTAACAAAACTAATAACGAAAGATAAATCACAAAGTTTAATTAAAATTTTGTATAGTTCGTGAGGCGACTCGTAATTACTAGATAAGTATGCTGAATGGTGACGAAAAGAATTGCACGTAAAATCGCATGTTTCAATTGCATAAAAAGTATATAAAATTTTATTATCGCCTCCGTTCCGTTTATTGTTCATCAACTTCGATTGCCTTTGCGAATCGCAACAATTTGCTTTTAGATGGCTGAATTTTAACCGAGCATTATCATAGAAATTTTTTGCTATGAATTTTGATGAAAGAAAATTCACGCGCGCGCCGGCGAAAGATTAAATTTCGTGGTCATCCTTGTGTAAAATGGCTATTACTGGTTTATCTCCATTCCTTAGAGGTCTGCACGAAGCTGGGCTGGAAGAGCGCCGGCACGCATTTCGACATCCTGCCGCTGGTCCTCCAGGCGAACGGCCACGATCCGGACTATTTCGATATTCCGCGCGAACTTATCATGGAAGTGCCACTCGTGCATCCCACGTAATATCCCAACCGCTATTCATACCGCCCCCCGCATGCTTATGTAGTGTCTTCGCTTTTCCGGGGGAGGGCAGGCTGGAATTTTTCGAGCAACTGAACTTGAAATGGTACAGCGTTCCGGCCGTTTCCGGCATGATGTTCGATTGCGGCGGCCTGCAGTTCACAGCGTGCCCGTTCAACGGGTGGTACATGAGCACCGAGATTGGCTGTCGCAACCTCTGCGACACGTATCGCTACAACATCCTGGAGACGGTGGCAGCCGGCATGGGACTGGACACGCGCTCGCCCGTCTCACTGTGGAAGGATCGCGCGATGGTCGAATGTAATCTCGCCGTGCTGCACAGCTTTCAGGCGCGCGGCGTCACCATTGTCGACCATCACACCGCGTCCGATTCGTTCATGAAGCACCTGGAGAACGAGGTGCGTTTGCGTAATGGTTGTCCCGCCGATTGGGTGTGGATTGTGCCGCCGCTCTCCGGCTCGGCGACGCCGGTGTTTCACCAGGAGATGGCTTTGTATTACCTGCGCCCGAGCTACGAGTATCAGGAGCCGGCGTGGCGCGTGCATGTGTGGAAGACACGCGATGCCCAAGGAGGTGGCGGCGGTCTTCGCCGGCAGCAGCAGCAGCAAAGGAAGTTTCACTTCAAGCAGATTGCGCGCGCTGTTAAGTTTACATCGAAATTATTTGGGAAGGCGTTGTCGAAACGCATTAAAGCTACGGTGCTGTACGCTACCGAAACGGGAAAGTCGGAGAGCTATGCGAAGAAGTTGTGTGAGATTTTTGGGCATGCCTTCAATGCGCAGGTGTATTGTATGGCCGATTACGATATCACCAGTATTGAGCATGAAGCATTGTTGTTGGTTGTTACGTCGACGTTTGGCAATGGTGATCCGCCGGAGAACGGTGAAGTAATAGCATTCCTTAGTTGTCTACTACTACTCACTCTGATGGACGGTCTTGTGTTTTTAAGGAATTCGCGAAAAACTTATATACTCTACGTCTGCATGATCCTGCCCACGCGGGGATTGCCAACGGCGAGGAAAAGTTACGGTAACGTGGTGTAATTAAAAATTGCTACTAGCTATCTAGTGTGTATGTGTAGCGCGTCGATGGCTGCATCGAAGAGTTTCATCAAGGCAAACAGTCAGATTGACATCAATGTGAAGAGCATCGCGCGGCTAGACTCGGTGAAAGCGTCCGTGAGCGATACAATTCTCGAAGATGATTTTGGCCCGTTGAGCAACGTTCGCTTTGCGGTGTTTGCACTCGGCTCCAGCGCCTATCCGAATTTCTGCGCGTTTGGTCAGTACGTGGATAATCTGTTGGGTGAATTGGGCGGTGAGCGTTTGCTGAAGATGGTGTCCGGTGATGAGATGTGCGGACAGGAACAGGCTTTTCGAAAATGGGCACCGGAAGTGTTTCGTGTAAGCAGCGACTGTCTTTCAATCCAAATGAAATATAAATCACGCAATTGTAGGTTGCATGCGAAACGTTCTGTTTGGACGACGACAATACATTCCTCGAAGCCACGCTCACGCTGCAAACGGAAAATCTCTCCGTAAACACAGTGCGCTTTGTGGACGAGAAGCCTGTCGATATGGCGCAGTCACTCACCAAGATCCACAATCGCACCGTGCACTCGAGCCGGCTAATAAGCCGGCGCAATTTGCACGGGGAAAAGTCGGAACGCACAACGCTGAATCTGGTGTTTGACAGCGAATTGCCGTATAATCCGGGCGATCATGTGGGTGTGTTTGCACGCAATCGGTCGGAGATTGTCGACGGGGTGTTGGCGAAACTCAACGGTATCGAACCGGCCGATTTGGATCGCTGCATGCAGCTGCAGATCCAACACGAGAATCACACGTCCAATGGGGTGGTGAAGACTTGGCGGCCGCATGAAAAGATGCCGCCGTGCACCATTCGCGAACTCTTCACGGAGATTCTCGACGTAAACACACCACCCACGCCCAACCTGCTGCAGCAGTTCTCCGCGGCGGCGACGAGCGCCGAGGATCGCGACCGTCTCATGCAATTGGCGACGGAATCGGCCGCCTACGAAGACTGGCGCCATTGGCGCTATCCCAATCTGCTCGAGGTGCTCGAAGAATTCCCCTCGGTACGTCCGTACGCGCCGCTGTTGGTGGCGCAATTGAGTTTGTTGCAGCCGCGCTTCTATTCGATCTCCTCCAGTCGCAGCGTGCATCCGGGCGAGATTCATTTGACTGTCGCCGTCGTCGTCTATCGGACACAAGGTATTCTCATCTTAGCTGGCTGAAATTCATGTTCTTAGTATGTGTGTGCTTGAATAAATCATTGCAGATGGTGATGGTCCACTGCACCATGGCGTCTGCTCCAGCTTCTTGCAGGACGTCGCCGAGGGAAAGCATGTGAATCTCTTCGTACGCAGGTTGGCATTCGGCGTCGCACAGCCCTGCACTGTTGCACACTGTCTTCTGCGCTGTCCTCTTCTCTCTTTTCTTCGTTGTTAGATGTGCGCCTCCTGAGTGTCCGGTTCTGTTGTGCGTGTTTTGCAGGGCGCCTAATTTCTATCTTCCATCAGATTCGATGCGGCCGGTGATCCTCGTGGGTCCCGGCACGGGCATCGCGCCGTTCCGCGCCTTCTGGCAGCATCGCGCCGCGCTGATGGTCGACGGCCAGCAGCGGCTCGGTAAGTGCTGGCTCTTCTTCGGCTGTCGAGCCAGCGAACTCGATCTGTACAAAGCGGAAAAGGAGGAGATGCGGCGGCGCGGTGTGTTGACGCGCGTTTTTCTTGCATTGTCGCGCGAAGCAAACGTCAAAAAGGTATTCTTTTACCTAGCGTCCTAACGCCATTTTTCCCACTGTTGAAATTGCTATTTTTTAAGACTTACGTACAAGATCTGGCGTTAAACGAAGCGGCCGAAATCTACAAGATGCTCGTCGCCGAGCGCGGTCATTTCTACGTGTGCGGCGATTGCACTATGGCCGAACACGTTTATCAAACGCTCAAGGCAATTGTCCTCAAGTATGGAAGTATGAGCGAGGAACAGGTGGAAAATTACATGCTTAAAATGAGGGTAATAATCTTCCCTCTACACACACTATGGATTTTGATGTATAAATTTAATGATGATAGGATGAAAATCGTTATCACGAAGACATATTTGGTATTACATTGCGCACAGCCGAAGTGCATAATCGCTCCCGTGAGTCGGCGAGGATTCGGATGGCATCCGATGGAGTCTGAAATTTTCCAGAATCAAATAAACAAACGTATCAAATGTACCAAAAAAACGATATTCAGGTAAGCAATAAAATTAATTCCTCACGCATCAAACCAAATACATATTAATGACAAAATGATTGTTATTTAATTCTTAACGATTTACTCGTCTATCGTGTAATGAAGATATAATGGGACAAAAAGAAAATCAGTATTACTACTATCACTTAATATCAACGATTTTATCTTAACATATTTCAGACGGATGAAATGTTATTGTTGTTGTGAAATTTTATCATATCCACGGTGTTGTGCATTTTTGGGATCGAATCTTCTTGATGAATTCTTGCTGTGACTGTTAAAACTATCTGAATTATTGTATATTGTACTATATCATATGTAAGGTACTAGGAATTTTATCATCGAAAGTAATTATCTATTTGTTACGCTTCAATAAAAATAGCATATTGAATTTGCATCTGTTTGCTTTCCTTGTATCCTGTCCTATGTAGTGGGATGTGACATGAACATTTGAATAGCCTGTAAAAATCAAGGAATTTAGGTAATAATTCATTTATTTAGGCAGTGTATATCGTCATAAACACTATATTTACATCCATCTGACTTCTGCATCTTTTTGTTTTCATGTGTTCTTTCACATTGTTCTCGCTTTTTTGTCGTATTTTTTTTTGTTCATTAAAAAATCGTGATTTACTTCCACTATCCTCAGGGTCACATCAGCTTCTGGTATTGTTGTTAATCCATGGTTGCAATATAATTATGCTATTGTTTATTTACGTTAACATCATTTCACGTTCGTATTTCCTCATTATACGCAAATGTATATATGATTTTTATTCATTTTTTGTGGCTGTGTTTATGTATACATAGAAAAATCGTGTTCGCGTTCGCGCGCGCGCTTTCTTTTTCGCCATCTACCGATTTTAATTATTTAATAGTTTTCCTTTCTGATTTAAATATAATACTTATATTCATTAAGTAATCATATATAGTAATATATTTATATATGCTAAAATCATTTCCGATAACGAATTTTTGCGAGTCAAAGATTTTTTTTTGCTTTGCCTGTTAATTATCGAAACTGAACAGGAACACGATCTCGTTCTTCAACAGAAACACCCCGCAGTTAATGCAGGATCTTAATATTTATGTACGTACGACGGTGAGCAAATGTTTATTACATCTTTGTTCTTCGGATTAGAGACATATGTCAAAATGCTAGTTTTTATAATAGGAAGTGTGGGAGGGTGAGGTTTGTATTCTTCATGCCGAGGTGAGATGGATTTGTTCGCGTGCTCCAAAATAACAATGAAACGTTGTGCAATTATATGTGTGCAATAAATTTCGAGAAAACTCTTGACCGTTTACGTTCCACACATGTACCTTACTTAATAATAATACTTTTTTGTTTAGACTTGTTTCAATTCGTTTCAATCCGTGCTTTCTTCATCTGCTTTCGGCTAGCAAGAATCTCCAAACACACAAGAGATGATGCATGATGCGTATATAGGCGCCATAGAATACTTTTGCACATTGGTTTTTTTTTCTGTACAAAATCATTACAAAATTACATTAACATCGCATTTGGGTTTTGCGTGCGCAAATCAAACCATCCATTCAGTAACATTGAAATAACTCGCAAACGAAAGCAACCACCTAGTTTTTGCTTGATGCACAATACGCATGTGTGGGGGGCTGGGTGTGTGTTTGATTGGCACATATTTCTATTATTTTGTTTTGATGATGCTCGGGCTGCTGCTATTACGTTAAACTTACACGAACCAAATCGAATGAATCTGCTTCATTTTATGCATATTAAACTTGAATAGTACATTGTACAGCGAGTCCTAAGCTACACAAATAGTTTTTTCGGTTTTTGTTTTATATTATTTTTTTAAACATTTTTGTTTTCTTGTTCGGATTATGCTGCAATACATTTCATATCTTTTGATAGGGTTTGCGGCGATCCCTTTTGTTTACATTCCGTTCGAATATTTTGGTAACGTTGAACAAATTGGGTTTTCACACAGAGTGTACGGTACGATTTTTCTTCTTGCATTTCTTATTAATATACGTTAAATGTTTAACCGGATCCTTACAGGTTATTATATCTTTATGGACGTTATAATTGACATTTAATTATTTATAACGCAACGAACCGGTATCCATTTTGCTGCTCATCCATATATCATTTTGGTTGGTTTCATTTTTTAAGTTTTGTTCTTGTTGTTGTTTGTTGTATTTCTTTTTGTGTGATTGTTTTCGTAATTCGACATTTTGATTAATCTTCAATGCGTAACAACTTAAGTGCTTTCTCAACGGAAATAAATACGATTTCATTTCGCCTTAATAAGTCAATATCTTTATACATAATAATAATAAGTATAATCATTTTTTATTTATCCTTATATAGTACTTTTGTGTTTTTCTTTCCTCTCGCCTCATTCATCTAGTTTGTTTAAATAATTTTACTTTCTCCTTATACGTTAAATTGTAAGTAATAAATTTTTAGGGTCTCGCCGTTTTTCGTATTATCAGCGCTTGTTTGCTTTATTAATCTAGATAAATTTCGAAATAATAATCTTTAGTGAAGAGTCGTGAAGAAATTAGTGTGTGTTTTTTTCTCTTTCTCGAAAATTTAGGTTTTAATTAATTAATAATTAGTTGATTAGTGGTTATGTGATATCAACGTTGTTATTTTTCATTAATCTTGCTGTGGTTCTATGGTAATAATAGTGTTACACTCGTTGCGCTCCTCATTATATTAAATCATTACTATATATATTATATATTATCTTATTAAATTATATATTCTTTTATATACACTTGCGAATCCGTTTCGTCCTTAGTTTTCACCCTTCGCTGTGTGTGCATCTCTCTTTCTCTCCATCTCTACGGTTTCTCTCTGAGCATTTAGAATTATTAGTGGCGTTGCTTCCGGTGAGGACACATCTCCTTTTCTCGCGCGAGTCTACTTTTACAAGAATCATTAGAGAGACTATTATCGTAGAAATTTTATTCGATTTACATATTAGGTAACATTAAAACGGTTAAAGTATAATAACAAACACTATTAATTAATTTTAATTATGTAATTATAAATTGTGTCAATGCAGTAAATCTATTTGAAAAGTGATTAGGAAGGATGCGTGCTCACCGGCTGTACACCGTTTTTATCATACCTAATCATAATGATACTGTAATGTTAATCATAATCAAGAATATCATCAAGTACATCGTTTTTTTTTCTTCTTCCAAGGTGAGAAACATGCTATTACGTTCGCCGTGGATGAATTTTCTCATTTTTATAATTATCATCATAATCATCATCATCATCATCATCACTGTTATTTTAACAATCTAATGGGTTAGGAAATCCAATCAAATGGATAAATTGAACGAACGAACGAACGAACATTACGTATAATAACAAGTTTCAACGAGAGGCTTAATTGTTTGCATTTTTTTTTCAAAGAGAATAAGTAAGTACTTGTTTATTAGAATAGAGATGTTATTGATTATTAGAGGTCTTTGTTTGCACTTTGTTATTAGATATTTTGCCTTGTTGATTCTTGCATCGATTTATCGATCTAGATCGCAATTTGCCATATTTTGTGCTTACGCGTGAGTGTGGCGGGGTGAATGGGACAAGATGTGGATTTATTTCAGAAACAAACAGTGTTGAAATGATTTTCTAGTTTGTGGATTGCTCGATCTCTCGTGCCGTCAACGAAGGCAAAATTGGGTTTTTTACTTGTCAACGTATCTGTGTTATTATCCTTATTATTATTATTATTATTATTATTAGTTATTCGCATCGCTAATAATATATTACTCCTTCAATATATTAATAATCGTTTTCTGTTTTTTCTTCATTTTTCTTTTTCCAAATTACACACACCACGGATTTAGAATTATGCATGCACTGTTTAGAATGCATTCAGGAATGTCTCAACAACTATATAATATATATTCATTTATATATATATATACTTCTTGCATCGTACTTCATCATTAACATCGTTTATCTCTCGCCGTCATTCGATGCGATGCGTTGCAGATTAGTCACATATCCATGGTTGAAGGCGCGAACATAGAAAATCAGTGCTGCTGCCGAAGAATGTCCGATGTCCGTCGTCGCTGTTGTTGCTTGTTGTTGCTTGTTGTTGTTGGTTGTTGTTAGATGTACGTTTTGTTAGTTAGTTAAAAGTCGTGCGTGCTGTTGATGAGAATGAAGGGTGGTTGGCGGGTTGGCGGGAGGGTGGTCGGAGGCGGTTCGCTCGTCGCTGCGACTGTCTTCCCACACCCGGTCAGTCACTATCAGTGTTTATACTCCGGATAGCGTTTGGGGCGGTGGATGGTGGCGTGCTCGGGATGCGGCTGCAGCTGCACGGGTGGCACCGGCACGGGCGCGCGCACCACGCTCGTCGGCTCCTCGCTCGTCGAGCTGCTCGGCGACGGCAGCCGGTACTCGCGTGGTATCGTGCCGCCGCCTCCGCCACCTCCGCCACCCACGCTCACACCGCCACTCGACCCGCCCGCCTGTGGCATCGCATCCTCGCTCGCCCAGCGCGCCAATTGCTGTTGCGCTTGCACGAATTCATCGCTGGGAACACACAAAGCAGAAACACAACAAGTGTGGTAGATTTTCTTTGTCGTCTTGCTCTTCGCGCTGGGAGGTGGCGGATGGGCGCGGGCGCACGGATCACGGCGGGGCGCACACAGATCACGAATACACAAATTCACACACACACACTCACACACAGAGAGAGAGAGATAGACACAGATAGATAGAGAGGCGGTTGGTTGGTTGGTTGGTTGCTTTTTCGTCTCCATATCATCGTCATCATAATCATCATCATCATCATCGGCATCATCATCAGTGGTGGTGGTGGTGGTGGAGAGATGAGTAGAGTGCGTGATTACCTTTCGCTGTCGGGCGTCACGCCGCACGGCGCGCCGCGCTCATGATCGGCGCTTTCGTAGATGCCCTCCTCTTCGGCCCCGCCGTGATGCTGGTGCGAGTGCGCGTGCGGATGCTGGTGCGGATGCGGATAGGGCATGCGCGCGCCCGGCTGCCGGAAGCGACCGCTGTACATAAACCGACCGCCGCCACCACCACCCGCCAGCCCGCCGACGACGCCGCCGCCCACACCCACACCCACCCCATCGCGATGCGACTGGTGCGAGCTCTCGCTGCACGCCGACGACGACTCCTGCCGATAGTGGCGGTCCGCCTCCGTCTCCGACATGCGGATGTCCTCCGAGCCGCTCGGACTCATGTGCCGCGAGTGGTGCTCCAGCTGGCGGATGAGGTCCTCCAGGTTGCGGATGCGCAGCGGGCCGGCGGGGCCGCGCGCCTCCACCTCCTCGTCCTCGTCGTCGTCGCAGCCGTCGGCGTCCACGACGACCTTAACAAAAACCTGCCATCACCCTCATGTTGTCGAATCCGGCGCCCATCTGCGATACATACTTGCGGCTCGCAGATGTTCTCCTTGCTGGAGCGCTTGTAGTCCGGATAGCCGCCGCCAGCGCCGACGCATTCGGCCAGCGAGCGCCGCAGCACCTCCTCGCTGAGGAGTCCGCCCGATGTACTGCCGGAAGGCGTCGATGTGCCGCGATGGTTCGCCGCCGTGCGGAGCGCTTTGATGATGTCCTCATGGTAGCCGTTGAGGCTCTTCAGGGTGCGCTCCACGTCCGTCATGCTTGCGCCGCCCATTAGCTGCGACATGCTGATGTTGTTCTGAGAGAGGAGTAGGTCGTCCGGCGAACCGGCGTCGCCGCCCCACACGTCCTTCCCGTCGCCCATCACCAGGCCGTAGTCGTGTTTCTTCAGGATGCCCTTCTTCTCAGGCGCCTTTAGGTTGTTGTGCTGGAGGTCTATAAAGGATACGGTTTCCTCTTCACCTGAGTATCAGAAATGAGGCGTGATGTGGGTTTGTTTGATGCGTGTTGGTGGTGATGTGTGCGCGTGTGTGTGTGTGTTTGATTGTCGTAGCAATGTTGAGTTGCTCACCGGAATGCGTGGGATCATCCTCGCTGCCCGATCCGCCCACGACGCCCATGCGTTTTAGCGAGGAACTCTTGTTATCCCTGGAACATAGAGAAGAGGGGGGGACGGCGGCCACATCGCGCGCATCGAGCATCGCGGGCGATATGAAGCCGTTTTCGATCAGCGCTGCGACACGTTCTCCATTTGTTTATGTGCGGGATGAGAGTTGTTTTTTTTTTCAGGGTGGGTGGGACACACACACGTCACACACGTACGTGTCGAAACATGCGTATCAGCATGCATGCAACCCCGAAATGAAAATAACATCATTGCCGACGATTGTGGGTGGGGGAAGGTAGGGTAATCAAATTATAAGCATCAATCTGGAGAGAGGGGGGAAAAAAACACAACTCCCGAAGAGAAAACAAAACCAAATTAACAATGTGCAAAAAATACACAAAGATTCGCCGATCAACACTGAGAAGAGAGAGAGACAGAGAGATAGAGAGTTAGAGAGTGAGTTTGTTTTTCGCTTTCGAAGAGCAGGACAACGAACAGAGAGAAAGAGAAAGAAGATTCGAAACAATGAATTGACTAACTGGTAATGCGATGATCCACCGGATCCCATGTGATTCGACGGGCGGAACAAAACGCGTTGCGAATCCGCACGACTGTGATCGATGGTCGCGTGAGAGGAGACAATGAGTGGTAGTGGGAAAGAGAGCAGAAAATCAATCAGAAATCGATTATCATATCACATCGACAACATCGAATAGTTTTCGTTGCGTATTTGCTCATTATGATATTTGGCCACGCAATTAACAAGTAGTATAAATTATTCTATGTACAAACTTTGTGGCGATGGGCGGAGGCGGTTACTTAACAAAAAGGATATAGATACACAGATTTGGCGCTGACGTGGTGGAATCCACATTTGTTTGATGTGCGAATTTCGATCAATCAAAGATATGAGCGTGGAGGAGAGGGGCGGGCGGACGGGCGGGCGAGGGGGTGGTAGAGAATAGCAGAAGCAGAAGATATGAAGAGCAGCGCAAAAACGATTACTTATCACGTATAAAAGAAGAAGCAGCAGCGCAGATATATATATATATGCAAACGAATTGAAATTGATAATACGAGTATGTCCATCCATTCGTACACGCCATTCATACATGGTTGCAGAAGAGACAGAGAGTGGTGGTTGCTTGTGTGCATGTGTGGGTGTGTGTGTTTGTGGGGTGGGTTGGTTGAGAGGTTGGTTACACAAAGAGCGAAATGATTATATGGGTGGCTGTGTCGATTGTCGATTAAGCAGTTATCCATCATCAAAATGTTGCTTGTGTTTGTGGGTGTGAGAGAGAGAGATGAGAGATGTAATATTTGATTTTGAATTCGAGTGAGAAATAGAAAGAAATGAGGGCTGGTGGTGGGTAGTGGGTGAGTGGTGGGTGGTGGTGGTGGTTGGGAGGGCACATCGGATACTCACCCGTAGGCGGGCACGCCGAACGGCATTATCTTGTCCGCATTGTTCAGATTGTCCTCCTGCGAGGAGTGATTGCCGGTGAGAACGTACGTCTTCTGCATCGCCTTCTTTTCATACGGCTTCTGGTACTTGCGCACCGTTGTCCTTCTGCGCGTTTGGTGGTTTGGTTGGTTTTTTTAGATCGAGTTTGGTTGATTGGTTGGTTGGTGATGGTTTTTGGTGGTTGTTTTTTTTTTATGGTGGCAGGCAAGGTGGACACGCACACGTGCACACGTGCATCAGAGAGAACAAATTCCCAAGAACAGAGAGAACCGGAATTAATACGATCTGCTCCGATGATTGGGGGCAAGGGGGCGGGGGGCGGGTAGTAAGGGTGGTTTTGGTGGCAATGGCGGCAAATGCCAAATTGTTGTTAGCTTGCCCATGTTTTCTTTTCGCTTATATAAATACTATTATGCTAGTCTTGGGTGGTTGCTTTCTTTGCAACATTTTCTTTCTCTTGACTATTGACGTGACATCAAATGATTTAGTTTAGTAACTTGCATATTGTTGTTTTTAGAGAGAGCGAGACACAGAGAGAGGGATAGAGATAGATAGACAAAGACAGAGAGAAAGTGATAGACAGAGAGACAAGACACCCATCAGTTGATTATCATAAGTAGAAGGAGAAGAAAATGGAAAATTTCTGTATGATGATGCGGATGATGAAAAACGAACGCTTGCGCACGTTCGCATTTCACACGCGAAAATATACAAATGGCGCATCGGAATGTAATATGCGTGATTAGAGAAATAGAGAAAGACATGCGAACGAAATCAAGACTTTGCTTTGTACAAATTATCCGTTGTTGCCCGTTGAGTGAGAAGAGCGGTCGCTTACAAACTGAGAGAAATCGAACAAAAATGCGTAATCAAACCAAACACAAATCAGTTCTTCATGATGTTATTTATCAAGACGGGTTTACCAGCCAGAACGCATATATTCTCTCCGTCATCTAAATACAACTACGAATTTCATCATTTTGAGGGGTTGGAGGATTAGAATGGCGATCTACGGTTCATTACTTAAATATTATAGTAAAAGGTGTAGATTGTGGGTGTGATGTGTGTATTCAATTACCCCCGCATATGCTTGTTTATAGGCACATGTAAGTATGCTAAAACTAAGTGTTTAGGTTAGTGTACAGATTAGAACGTCATCCGGTATTTGCGGTGGCAGGTGCTCTAATTCGGCAGCTAATAAATGGGAAAATGAAGCGGGTAGAGAGGAAAGAGGACTTTTTTCCAGTTCGCCAGTTTAGTATTTAGCGCGGAGAAATTGATATTTTTTGCTATATATTATAATCGAATTTGGTGTCAGTGTTGATGCGCGGTGATGTGTTTTGTAAATGGTTAATTTTGAGCATACATTCCGCACGCATTCAGTCCGAATCAGATTTTTGGTTGGTTGCTTGGTTGGATGCCAATTAATATATAGCATGAAGAAAATTCATCGGAAATTAAACGGAAGTATTTACAAATATAGCGATATATATATGTATATTTACACCACCGAACATGCTCCACAGATCATGCGTGATATTATTAGAAGTTTTGTGTCATCATCATCATCATCTTCTGCATTCGCGATTCGTCCACTCATTGCATCGATCCAAAGCCGCGGGCATACTGTTTATCATTTGCTTGTTTTGTTTTCTTGGCGAATCAATTGGCTATGAGGTGAAAATCAATCAAAGGGATTGGAAAGGATATATTTACAAAGGAGATAAAATTGTAAATTAATGCAGTTTTGGTTAGAGGCCTCGGGAAATGAACGTGCACTATGTACACCATGCGATTGCCATTTTATGGTTGAATAATAATTTTCAGATTGATTTGTTGCAAAATTTAAACTGTAAATGGCAATCGACACTTTTTTGAGGCGAATTTTGCATGGAAAGACCATTATTCGGGCACACATTCAACACTCGAGGCATACGACACGTTCGGTTATTAATCAAACACGGGATTTCGACGGGGCGTGCGATTCACGAAATCCCAACAAACGCACGTTCCCCGAAAAAAAATATGCGCGAAAAAATATTGACAGAAATAAATTCGGGAGTGCTATGTTTGCGCGCCTCTACCGTCCAATCGCGCGAGTAATAATTGTGCACCCAGGATAAACGTAATTAAAGAGTTGTTATGATGATGATTCCCAACGAGGGAGGAACATCGTTTTTGTTGTTTTGCATGGAATTGAAAATGTGAATGGTGGCACAAAAAAATTGAAATTACCCTAGTTGGAATACACATATACATCGATGTGCATTAAAATAAAGTCGCATCATCTAAATAAATAATTATGATGATGATGGCCGCGAGTAAATCACGGCGCGTAATTGAATCGCACCACTCTGCGCCTCGGTGCGCCGCCGCTGCCGGAGGGAAAGTCATTTGGACGGCGGCCAAATTATTTTAACTTTAATTAATCTCTTCGTTTGCCCTCGCTCATCTCTCGCGCGCGCGCAAAAACGAGATGGAGTTTACGATTCATTTCCTGTTGACTTCTTAATGTTCCCGCTCGTTTTTTTCCTCTCCCAACAACATTTTTCGTTACACTCGTTTATTACGAACTAATTGCGTATTGAAACTGTGCGCCGCGAATAATACGGAGGTGGTAGGAATAGGATATTCAGCAAATAAAATCGGTAGAGATCAAGGATTGCATCGGGATTGCATAGAAATATATATAGTTTAGATCTTTATATACGTATATCAGTATATATATAATTTTGCAGAAGAAGCGAGCGGATGCTGAATATGTGGATCTCTACCTGGACGGTCTGCTCACTAACCTGAGGCAGAGCGAGAAGTTTTTGTGTACTACGACTGACCTGTAGCATAGAGCCATAGTTGCAAACACAATGAACACACCCCCTACCACCGACATCAGTGTACCCACGAGAAAAACCGTGTTCGAACCATGATAGGACTCTGCTCGCGCGCGCGCGCACACCACACGTAACAGCATCATCATCAGCATCAGTTGATGAGGGTGGTGTGTGTGCGGTGCGTGTTTGGCGTTGGGCATACGTGAGAGGGTGGTTGGGTGGTTTTTGGTGGTGTTTGCGCCCGTCGATCCAACGCAGGTCGAGACGGCGGGTCCAGGTCCAGGTTGGCAGTCATCAGCGTCAGCGTCAGCGTCATCATCATCATGCATCAACACAACAGGCGAAGATAGAGAAGGAAAGCACGAATGAGAGACAAAAATATTTATACTTATGTGTAACAAATATATAACGATTACGAATTACGTATTACGATATATTATTGGTTTGAATGGGCATGAGAATGACGATATACAATTTGGGTGTGGGATGGATGGAGATGAATGGCTTTTGGAGCGGGGGAGGATGGGGATGAGCTTTTGATTGAGAGTTGAGTGTGCGTGAATGATCGAGATACATGTTCAAATATATATAATATGTACAAGGCGAAAAACATATTGATCAACAACAACATCGAGAGACTGTAATTACACAAAATCATAAGAATAATAAAAATATGTAGAGTAAGCCTATATACAGGACACTGCGCGCCAGCAAGCAGCCATCCGTTCTCTCTCTATTAATGGATACTATTTATTATATCGCGAAATCAATAATACTTAATTTGATTTTCTCTGCTTTTTTTTGGTAATGTTTGGTTGCAAATTCAATCAATCAATTTGGCATATAATCGAATATTTTGCGTGTTGGACCCGCATGTACCTGTAGCAAACGGCCACGAGGGCAAAACATATGAAGACGCCCTTCACGACGCCCGTGAGTATGAAGACCATCGTCAGCGTGCTGAACGTGTCCTTGTTCTTCTGTTCTGCAGGCAGACACGTACAAGAAACGCCATCACACACAAACACAGTCGCTCGCGTGGCTGCGTGGATGTGTTAGTGTCCTACCCATCGCACACATCCGCGTTCTCTCATTTCGGTTGCGTAATGCGGGACCCGGCTGCTGCGCGTGCCCATCGCCTCCACCGCCATCCCCACCCATTCGTCCTGTGCGCGCGCGGTTGCTACCGCGTTGCTACCGCCATCCGAACGAACGTGGTGGGGATGCGTGCGCCGTATGTTATGTAATCGTTATGCACAGCATCCCCACGATAGGCATCGCTCTCTCGCTCTCCGCTCTCTTTCTCCTCCCACCCCCACCACCCCATTCAAATGCAGTGTGAAAATCGTTATCCCGCGCACCGCTGCTGCCGCACGGGCGCCGCCGCCGCCGCCGCCGACCTTGGACTTGGCGCGCGGGAGGGGTGTTGGTGGTGGTGGAGGCGCCGGGCATGCCGCGTCCTGGGCGCCCGCCGTATTACGCAACAACGCAGCACTTCGCGTGTTTATGTCTTTATTTATTTAGCAACGGAATGTGCGATGGATTTGGTTATTCAATGAAAATCGACGTCGACATAATAATATCAGTATTATTAGTAAACAACGAAATTTGCTATAAGATGCAGTGATGAGTGAGTCAGTCGACTGAAAGAAATTCGAATGATTAGAATGATGCGTTTTTGTTGTCAATGTGCTTTTGATGTATATGGTTTGTGGGTTGGAGAGAGGGGTGGTGGTGGCCTGTGGGAGGTTGGGGATGAATATAAACGCGCCGCGTATGATGGTGAACTGAGCGTTTCATTTTCTTCCAAGCAAACGATTGACGAACACTTACCGTAAGGAGTCTCCTTCTTCTTCATAATATCGGCGAGGTCCTTCATGCCTCTGGTTTCGGCTGGTGGCGGGGTGGGTAGCGGTAGGGCAGTTGTGATCTCCTCTTCAATGGAGCAGTCCGGGCCGCTCCATCCCAAATGGCAGTAGCACTTGTTGGTGTTGGTGCAGGACTGAGTCGCGCGGGTGCAGAATGCAGATGTTATATAGTGCGCATCCCCAGCAGCACAGCAGCAGCAGCAGAGAGGCGGGTTGGTAGCACGCGCGCAGCGGCGGCGGCAGGATCCCCACTCGACACGCGACTGCGGAGGCTGGCAGCCGCCGCCAGTGCTGTTGCCGCCACCGCCGCCGCTGCCAGCCACTCCTAACCTATACACCCCCTCCCTCCCTCCCACCCTCCCTCACACACACACCCTCACACTTACCCCGTGGCCGGAGCACTCGACGTCGTTGTTGTTCGTCGCGCACTTGGTCCCGTCCAGATACGGATGAATGCTGGTGCACGTCTGATTGTAGCAGATGCGATCGTAGCCGCAGGGCGTCCCATCGCGCACCAGCCCCAAATTGGGCGCCAGCGCTGCAGCCGACGACGACTTGCTTCCCCCGCCGCGTCCCTCTGGCCGCCGAATCGACTTGCACTCGTACTCGACGCCCTTGATCGAAATGATGGTGCGCGTGAAGAACTGATCGAGGCCCTTCTCCGACGGCGAACGATTGCCGTGCTGGCACTGCAGCGTGCCGCACTTGACGTTCTCCGGCGTGCACTTGACGAAGCGGCCCGACTTGTCGTTGCCGCAGTGACCGTTGGCGGCGCCCTTCGAGTTGAGCTGCTCGAAGCACTCCGGATCGCCGGACTCGCCGCCGGCGCCCCACATCCGCTCGCACTGCACATTCAGCGTGGGGCACACGCCGTCGAAGCAGTAGCCGCCCTCGTCGTGCCCGCCGGCGCTATGACGATGATCGACGGCGTTACCATTACCGTCCCCATCGTGCCCGTTGCCGTTCCCACACGGCTGGCCGTTTTTCTTGTAGACGTCCGCCGGACAGTCCCCCGATTCGCCCGAGCAGTGCTCCGGCAGGTCGCATTCGTTGGTCGCCGTCCGGCAGACGGTGCCGCGCTCCTTCAGCTGACACTTGTCGCAGCACGGCCCCGATGCGCATTCCGCCTCCGACGTCAGCTTGCAAGTGATTGGATCGCAGCACGGATCCACCGTTGGGCAGTCATCGATCGAGCCGCAATCGCATTCCTCACCGTCCTCCACAATCTTATTGCCGCACGTTCTACGTACCTAAGAGTGTGATTTCACTTAGAAAACAACCATCGACAAACAAAGGACACAGTGACCTAGAATCTATAATTTTTTGTCCTCTTCCCGCCCCCCGCAAAACTTTAATCAATAACCCTGCAGGCGGGAAGAGGCGGGTGGTCCTAGAAAAAATCTCTTTGATTTATTCGCCTTTCCTCTCGACATAAATTTCCAGCTGGGCGTGTAGGGTGGATGACGGAGGAAAAACAACATGTATACGCATAAGGGGGGCGGGTGGGGAGGAGGACGCAGCACCCACCTCGAGTTCGTTCGGTTTGTTGAGCAGACAGATTCCGTTTCCGGTGCGCAGACGATCGATGTAATCGCTGCGGCTGCACTCGCTGAACTTGTACGGCTGCACGTTGTCGAGGCCGACGATCGCCTGCGCCATAATGCAGCCGTGCCAATCCCAGCAGTGGCACTCTTCGCGACCGTCGTCGTGCGCCATCCCAATGTTGTGGCCGATCATGTGCGCCATCGTCCCAGCAAGCAGATGCGGCTCGTACGTGTTGATGTCGACGTTGATGGCGACCGCCTTCGCCGTGCAGACGGTCGCCGGCACCGCCATGCCCGCCTCGCCGCCGGCAAACAGCTCGCCGGTGAGCAGCTGCGTGGTGTCCTTGTCCACGTTGTACAGCTTGCGCGACGTGTAGTCGTTGAAGTTGGAGAGCGCGCGCCCAATGTCGGCGGAGCGATCAATCTGCGCCTGATTGCCGCCTTGCCACGTCTCCACGTACGTCACCGACACGCGCGTGTTCAACGTCCGAAAGTACAGGTCGGCGATGTTCGCCACCTGGATGGCGTCGTGCACCACCTCAGCGCGCGTGCTGCCGTTGCGCTTGTCGAACATCGCCTTGTCGATGATGATCGCCGTCTCGATGTACTTGGTGGCTTCGCGCACGTCGCGCCGCAGACGCGCGGTGGCGGCGCCGCCTTCCGCCGAGGCGGGCAGGAAGCCGGCATGCGTATTGAGGCGCCACTCCATGTTGCCCGAGTTGGCGCACCCCTTGTTCGCCTTTGTGCGCGCCTCGAAGATGACGTGCGGGTGTTTCTGCTAAAACAGACGTGAAGCTGTGCAGTCACAATGGCCTGTCTGACGTGGCGCTGATAAAACTTTCAACGCGCACCGCCATGGGGGAAAAGGTCCGCGACTAATCCGGTTTTAATGGCTGACTTGGCGTGTTTCTAATCAACCGTCCAGTCCCGTCCGTCCATCCCGTCCGTCCGTTCGGTCAACCGTGCCGCACCCCCTGGGCAACGATACAAAGTAAACACATCGCCCCCGCCCAACCCATTGTGAATGTTCACGGCACAGGACGATTTGTTTTTAATCTTTTGACTCGCGCCGATTTAATTAGCCTTTCAACCTCGTAATAGTAGTAGTATTTTTTTCTTAGTTAGCAATGCGCCCTTATTTACAAAAGACATCCGTGCGTATTCTTCGCGGGGCGCGCGTGCAATTGAAGGGTTGCGCAATTACGGGACGGATATTGGAATTTCATTTCATTATGTCCCGAAATGACCTACTCGCAACTATTAGTTTTCTATCTGTGCCCACCATCCATCTAGTTAATGTGCGGGTGGTGGGACGGTTGGTCCGCTATCCGAACGGAAATCAAAGAGAAACGCGCGCGGGCTGCACTGTGCGCGCCATTCAATTATAAAGTTAAAATCCAATTTACGAAATCCAATGTGCGAAAAGTTGCAACAATGAACGACTATTATTTTTACATCGCAAATTACACACTAGCGCACAGCGCAGCATAGCGCAGTCGGAGGCGATGAAAGGGACGAGCTGGAAGCGAATTAGCATTTTAATTAAATAAAAAATGAAAGAGAGAGAGAAAGCAATGGAACTTTTTCATAACTTCATAAGCCATGTATGCGCGCATGGGCACGCACCTAACTCGTCTTTGCGCGAAATTTTTACCGCGCTGCTGCTGCTGACAAGTCGAAGAATCGGTCGCATAATCGAATATTGCGTGGCGATGGTATAATTACAGCGATGCGCGGACAAATAAGGGAGAGTTTGAGGGGTAATTGGCTGTCACTTGTCATCCGCTCAACGCGATGCGGCGCGGCGCGGCGAGTGTGGAACGTGTTCATTAAAACTTGCTCCAATTAATTTTAATTAATCCGCCGCGCGCGCGTCGACCGCTGCTTTCGGTCTGTCTATTTGGATGACACATTTGCTTATGCTGATGTAGTCAATTCCCACCATCCGTCCGCATTGGCAATCTTTATCTTCGATTGCATATTACATGTTTTGTCGGTGTCGTACTCACCGAGAGATCGCCCCCGTAGAACGGATGGATGACGAACGTTTCGTTGCCCACGTGGATGACGCCGCTGACTCCGTTGCACGTGTGAAAGGCCGCTGAGGCGCCAGGATAATCCTGCACGGTGCCATGATAGTAACAATGCTCGATTTCCTTTTATGCAAACAAAAAAAAAACAGTTTGTATTATTATTATTATTCAACCCTCTGCTGCGAAGTGTATAGAGTGCAATTTGTACAATATCATTAACATGCATACTATAGTGGGTGGGTAGGGAGGGCGAGAATAAAATGCAAAAGCGGAATAAATGAAAGGATGTGCCAATTGCGGCGAAAACATACATGTCGGACGCGTAGTTGGAACACACTATGCGCGGGCGTAATGCACGAATGAAAATTATGCAAAACAGTTGATTATTTAGTCAGGAAACGAAGCCGAGTGCTGTCTGTCTGTCTGGCTGACTGGGTGGGTGGTTGGGTGGGTGGTTAGTTGGTTGGCTGCGCCACGACCTATCTCTTTTTCTCTTCCGAGCTTGCGAATGCGAAATGTGCAATTTTTATTTGGCGCGCGCATCAAAATCCTACATTTTCGCTTTCCCTCTCTCCAACGTGCCGTATGTGTAAATAAATAGCGCACGACTTTAATTGCCACGCGCCGGTTTGTTGTAGGTGTAATTTGCATGCGAGCACGAACATAAATTATCGCACCGACCCGACCGCCACCTCATTGCATACGTGCGATTTTCAGTTATCACCGGAACGTGATGCAAAAATTAGTCGACAGATAAGCAGAGCTAATGCGAAAATATTTATCGCAAGTTTTTAAGCCGACCGCGCGCTGAATTTTGAAATCATTTGTTGCGAATCAATCATGCGTTTCAGCTCGAAAACGCGGTGAATTGATTTCGCCAACGCTGCACAAAATCGAATGTGAACTGTCGCAAATAATCGTGGCATTGGGAAGCGATGGCGTGTCGAGAAGGGTGGTGGCAGCGGGGGCACAAAACGGATCGTTCGCATAAAATTTAATTAAAGCAATTTCGGCGTTTTCTATATATATATATAATACTAAGTAAGTGGCAAAAAAGGGTGTAAATCACATTTCGATTTCCAATGAATGCGCAAAACTAAATCACCATCACAAGACTATTACAAGGAAGAGCGCGCGTGCGGGGGAGGTAAGCGGTGTGAGGCCTGGCGCCGGACGATTTCAAACAATTTCGCCAACGCCAACGGCCGCGTCCGCGAGCGCGCGTGTGGCAATTAGCGGTACGTGCCATCGAATTAATTAAATTCATAAACAAAGGAAGGAAGGAAGGATGACGGTGGCAGTGGTGGCGGCGGCACGTCGACGCCATTAGACCGTCGGTCGGACCAGCCCCCGCACTCCCGTACACACACACACACACACCGCCACCGCATCAACCTCCATATCGGGAAATAGTGACAGCAGACATGCAGATGCGCGCGCGCGTGTGTGACACGTGTGTGCCATCTTTGTGAATATTGCGCAACCGCCGCCGCCACCGCCGTGTGCGAAAACAGCAAAGTGACAAATATCATTTCGCATCACGTACCGTGAACATTTCCTAACAAGCTTCAAGTCGCGAGGCGTCGCGACGCGTAAGAAAGGTGAATTTTATGGTCGGGCATTACGCGCGTTTACAGTCGACGGCTGACGTCTGCAAACTCGCGGAGAGCGGTGCATATAAAATGCCGCGCGGCCGCCAAAAAAAAAAGACACGCGCCCGGCAATAATAATATATATTGTCGGCGCGATAAAGATAATGGTTTGGATTCGGAAATGTATTTTTTCGTGTCCGGAATATTTAAATAATAAAATTTATCATCATATTATAATGAATTGGAATTTATTCCACATCGCGTGTTTGTATTATCTAGTTAGTAGTCACTTTTTCTCCCCTTTCCACAATAAAATAAATTAACAAATGGACTACTTGGCTGTTTAAACTGCGTAAAAAAACCCGTTTGTGAATTTATCGCAACAAAATTTTATCGTTCGTATTTGGTTATTTGTCCGGCGCAAATATTAAATAATATCTCGTAAATGTTTTCATACATTTCATACACACATACATTGTTGGTCAACTCGCCCCTCGTCTCTCTTAGCGCGCTGCCCATGCAAAATCAACAAAACGAACGCGTCCCGCATATTGCCAAATGAAAACACAACACACACGCTTACGCACATTGAAATAGAAATAAATAAAACGGTGAGGGGGTGGTTCAAATGCTTAAATCAACGAATTGCAAACGCACATATAAAATTACATCCGTAATAAATATTTTATTAAATTCCTGAGCGGCAACACAACATCTTATTTTTCTTCACCATTACGGTTTCGTTGCGTTGCGTCATTTTCTACTTAAGGCATTTTGCTCATTTCGCTGCGCCACGTCAACCGTAATATGATACGAAATAATATAATCGTGTTCCCAGCGAAAGGCGACGTATGTGTGTTATTACATTATCCGCCGAGAATGAAATTTAAGATGCACGAAATTAAATCAAGTCTAATGAAATTGCTCTTGATGTCTTTGCATGCTTATTATTTAAGGGAAAAATATTTCATTACGGGATTTGTAAATAATATTTGGGAAGCGCAGAACATGCAATAATAGATTTCCATGTTATTTACTTTTTTGCTTACCTGTTTCGAGACCTGCTCGGCTCCGTTCGCTAAGTAATGCTTCTGCATAATATTAGGTGCTATAAGTTGCCTGCAACACATAAAAACAATCCACCCCTCATTCACATAAGATAGATGATAAAAAAAGTACACTGGAAAAAAATTGGAGCAGCACGGCAAAAAAAATGAATGGTTACAAAAAATCAACGTTAATGTTGGCAATTACTTATCCGATGTGTAGGAAGGTATATAGACTTGCGCGCCGCGCAGCAGCAGCACCGGTCCGAAAATTTGCATAAAGCATTATGCGTATTAAGCATTAACTACATCTCGGCCGCCCACGCTTATAGCCAGCAGACGTGTTTCACGTGAAATATCGCTTATAATGCGCCTATGATTTTTCATACTTTTCCCATCGGACGTTACCATGAAAATCTCCAACATTAAAATCGTGGTTTATCATTTTTGCCGTTGCGGGAATTGTAAAATTCCTAACATACAATATTAGAATGTGTGTTTTTTTTGATCGTTGAGATATTTGGATTACTCGTAGATTGCTGTCGTTGCATTTTTTTTTGCTCCTACACCAGATATTAATCGGTATCTTCGTCTTCGGCGGCGCTTAATTCCGGCTCGGCGACGAATGATAATAGCCTTCTGCTGCAGCAACTAGCTGTTCACAACAATGGCGCCGGCGCGCATCTTCGCAAATAATGCTCGACAACAAAGCGTGCCGACATTCTCCGGAGGAGCTTGGGGTGGAAATGCCGATCGTTTCACTCGGCATGACAATGGGACGCAGCATCATCGTCGATTGCAAATACCGAATATTACTTGCCTTGCGCGCGCATTAAAAAAGCGCTCCGTCGCTTTGTAGCAATTACTCAATTACTCCCGGGATCCCAGCCGCCTTTGTACCAAAACCCTTTTCACAAACGAAAGCTTCGCTAAAATTTGAAAACGCGTGCCTCGTTACACCACGCCGGAAAGTTGTTGATATCAGCACAACAACTGTTTTCTTCTTCACGCCGCCTTGTTCGTTATCCGTCGCCCCTCCATTTCTTTGGCGGATTGTTGTGTTATTGTTGTTGTTTTTCGACGTGGGGAGGATGAACGATTGTGCAAGAGTTGCACTAAATAAAGGCCGTTAAGTCACGCAAACGGTGTGTGTGTGTGTGCGAGCGCGCGGGCGTTTGTGCGATTTATTGATGGGCAAAGTTTTGCCTCGAGAGTGGACGAGACAGGCGGCAGCGTCGGCGTCGGCGGGCGGCTAAAGTTGTAGTCGCCTCCCTCTTCAGCCAGTGCTTTCCAATAAAAATAATGATCTGCCGGCGCGCTGTTGTTATGGGAGCGATGCAACTTCGTTATACTACGCGCGGGCGAGGAGGAGGATTCCACCTTTGAGAGCACCAGCAAGATGTAGTGCGTATTGTGTGCAACATCTCGAGTGGGGAATCGCGCGCAAAAAAAGAATCGGACCGGAACTATTTCAATAAAAAAATATATCAAGTATATTGTGCGTCCGCAAGTTTGATATGAAATCAATAACCTTTACGCCGCGCGGGGGCCATGCATCATCCTTGAACCACACATACAACAATTGTATGTTAATAAACATACATATGCTGGCTGCGCGGTAAAAATCTCTTCGTCGCTCATAAGTGGTTTGCATACATAGAGTCGCATAGTCATGGCGCTCCTCGTCAAGCGCGCTCTGCGTCTCTACGACGATATCTTCACGCAGTTGCCCGGTAAGAGCATAATTATTCATCCCAAATATCATGACAACATGCTTGTATCTTTGCATTTGTGCGCCCCCCGCATTCGCATATTAATGATGATTTATGATAGATCGACGCGTCGAGCATTGGTGGTTAATGGGCACACCATGGCCGCTGGTCGGCTTGCTCGTCGTGTATCTGTACGCGGCACTCGTTGCCGGTCCCAAATTGATGAAGAAACGCCGCGCGATGCGAATCGATCGTTTGCTCGTCGCCTACAATGCAGCACAGATTTGTTGTTGTGGATATATCGTCGTCGAGGTTTCAACAAGACGAAGGAAGAGTATGATGCATTCCAATGACAAATGGTTTCGTTTTTTCTAGGGCATCCGATTTGGGCTCATTGATTATAATTTCTTCTGTGCGCCCATTCAGTATGGTGATGGTGCGCGCGCGTTGCACGTTGGTCGTTTGATGTGGTTGTATTTCGTATTGAAGGTCATCGATTTATTGGACACGGTTCAGTTGATTCTTATTACTTGGGACATTGTGCCAACTGTGTGTTTGCTTTTAGATTTTCTTTATCGTGCGTAAAAAGGATAAACAGGTGACGTTTTTACACGTGTACCATCACTGGGGAATGGTGGGTCTCTCCTGGTTGATTGTGAAATTTCTACCCGGTGGTATTATGCTCTATATCGTCGTCATCAATTGCTTTGTTCACATAATAATGTACATGTATTACTTATTGACAGCGTACGATAAGAGTTATTCGAATAGTCTTTGGTGGAAAAAGCATCTCACGCAATTGCAGTTGATTCAATTTGGTGTGATATTAGTGCAACATGTGCAATTATTGTTATTTCAAACCGATTGCGATTTCCCGAGGTGGATTTTCTGGGGACTCATACCACAAAATCTAACGATTTTTGCACTGTTTGCCGAGTTCTACTACGCGACATACGCGTCACATGAATAACACGACTTTATCCCATCATTATTGTATGTTAATCGAATCGAAGCAAAAAAAACGGCCAATCCACTAATGATGTGGCGTTTTTCAATGTAAATATATCATGCCCGAATGATTTTCATCGATGTTACTCGCCTACTACTAGGTATCCACCATCACTGGCACGGTTTCGTTGTTGTTTGTTGTCTCCTCTTCTCCCCGATGCATTTGCATTGCAAATCAGATCGTGCGCCGTCAACGGCTTATTGGCAACCCGTCTTCATCCTTGTCGTGCTTGTCATCATCAACATCGTCGTCGTCATCGTCGTCGTCGTCGTTGCGCCCCCACATTTTCCATCGTCAATACACGACGATTGCGCGAATACCGCACGCGCATTATTAGCAAGGATAATAAGAATACACCCGCATCCTCACGTTACAAACGTCGCAAATGGTGGGCGCTTTTTGGGGTGGGGTAGGCGTACTTACGTGTTAAGCTCGAGATCCAGGCGGAACTTGTGGTTGAAAGCCTTAATGAGAAGCGAGGTACGGTGGAAGTGTTTGCCCGTCTGCAACAATAATAATAATACATGTAGAAACAGTTCGAATTCATGCCACTCGATGGCGAAAGGGAGGCAAATGGCAAATAGCAAATGGGTGCCTGAATTGAGTTGAAATTGTACAAACAATGATTCCCCCCCGTCCCTACCGCCCTTTAAATCTTCCCCCGTGTTATCAATTGGTCGCTCGAATCGAATATGACTCCGTTTTTGCCCCCACAACTAGGTATTTGCACTCCAAGTGAAGTAGCCGTGCGGAAAACGTTTAAGAAGTTTCTCCTTTTGCGCCAAGCAATAAAAACAGTACTAATACCAAAGGGCGCTGCGCTGGACGGCGGGCGCGAGGGAAAAAAATCCCCCCCAACGGTGTGCTCTCTTTGCGGTGGCAACTAACAAGTTGGAACTTTTTTAAATTGAAACTTTCGAATTCATTAGTTATGGAAGTTGTTGGTGTGAGCGGTGGTGGTGGTGGACTGGGTGCGAGAGGCGCAACTTTTAATATATTTAAAAAAGTTTTGTTCGCAATCGCACGGACGCAGGAGTGATAAGAATCGTCACAATGAGAACGGCTCACTGCGGCATCGTTTGCTTTCTCGGCCTAAATAAAACCTTGCGACAAAAAAAAACAGAAGGAGAGCAAGAAGAAGAAGAAGAAGAGTAAAAATTTGCAAATATTCATTAGGACAGAAAGAAGAAAAAAAAGGATTATTCTGGGAAGAAAGTATATGACACACACATGAGTGCAGAACGAAATGTTGTTGCTACTACTGCTGCTGCTGCTGGGGCGTGGACGGGGCGCTCTCTCTTTATTGATTCGTCATCAGGTTGGTTTTCAATTAAGAGCAAGTGGTTACCAGGGGAACGGTTCGCCGCCGCCTTCGACGCTCCCACCACCAGCCGCCGCCGCCCCAAGCGCTCGGCGTTCGGCCTCTCTCTGTCTCTCTACCGCTCCATCCCCCGTTAACCGCCCCCAATCGGGTGGCGGCGCGCGTGGCGGCATGCTTTGCATGCTTGCCGCACCTCACCTGTTACCTTTCCGTCCACCGCCACCACCGCCGCACCGCGCCAGAGCGTCGTCGTTGTCGTGATTTATTTTTCTTTTGCCTCTCACAACGCCGAAGAAAACAAAAACAATTAATAATTAATTAATTAGAAAAGTTTAAATTGATTACTGAAGAGACGACGCTTGACAACATTCATTTCGTGCGCCCACTCATTTCTCTTTCCATCGCGCACAAATGCGACATATTTTCGATTACGAATAATGTTTGGTAGTTTTATCGGCGCGCTGCCACCATAACCGTCGGCGACGGATTTATACGGTTATAAATAAAAGTATCGGCTTCAGCCACCTTTATCTGGTGGGTATTGGAGAAACAATTTAAACACTTTCTTCCTTCCCCGACGCGGTGCTAGCGGCAGCGGCGGCGGCAACAACGGTGGCGGCTGCGAAATAATAAATTTAACGGCGCGCAATGAATTATTTGGTGTATAGTTAAAACGGCGGCTAAGTGCTCAGCGCCGCCGCCAGATCAGGAGTCTGTCACTGGTAATGGTCGGGTGGGAAATGGGTGGTGGTGGTGATGGTGGTGAGGGCGCTTCTTTTTAGCAGAAGAAGCAGACTTGACTTCCGACTAGCGCGTTATTTGTTTTTTCCTCTTCCGGCAACGCGCATACACACACACATACTACAAGCCAGTGACGCAACTGCAAACGCCCACTTTAACCCTTGTGCGGGCGATACAAATGTATCTCGTTGCTCGCCATTGTTTTTGCTTCCAGCGATAACGTATAATTAAGCATATACAGAGTGTTTCAGCGGCATTTGCAAGACGGGTGTCTTTAAGATTTGTGCCATATCACGAGAGAGAGCGCAGAGATTCGCGTGGAGAAAAAAAAAACGAAGCACACAGGATTAATGAAATCACGATGACTGCGCATCCCGGTTGTGGACATGCCATTACGCTCGGGTATTATGAAGGGATCAGCAAAAACCGAAACGGGTGCTATTAGTAAATCATAGTTTATATGATGCTGATAGCTTCCGAACTTGGCGAATGGATATAAATCACAGAAGAAGGGAAGCAATTATAAACAAGCGCACTACTGTGTGTGTGCGCTCCATTGTTTTTCAGATGGTTATAAGTATTGCAATCTATTGTTAATTACGTGCGACTTTTCGTTTATTTAGTTTTTATATCGGGCTGCCTATCCCCCCTCTCAAAGATAATTAGAGTCCTCTTTGGCGAAAAGCCGTCGCTCCTTCCCATATATAGACGGCGCGAACTGATTGAAGTGCCGACGTGCTGTTTTTCCTCTGCGCGCCGGTCGAACGTGTCCTCCGTTTTTCCTCGCATTTTTTCTACTCCCGCCCTCACACACAGAAACACATTCGCTGTAATTCCATCCGAACGTGATAGGTGCGTACGTGTGTTGGGCACTCGTGCGAATCGTCGTCAGCATCGGGCCTTAATTAAGGCGCATTAAAGAAAACGAAATCGCGAGTTGCCACGTCCAGCCAGCCAGTCGAAACGATTGACATAGAAAGCAGGCGCGCCCCACTTGCCCTCGATATTCGTGTGGCGCCCACCCGCCAGCATCATCATCGCATAGCTTTCATCGATGAAAGGCTCTCTCCGCCGGCGTGAAAACCCCCGAAAAACGTCACTGACAGAGATTAATTCTGGCGCACACGCGAACTGGTTGGTGGCGGGGCGAAAAACGTTTTTCTTGTGTGCCACCGTCCGACCCGATATTATACAACTTTGTTAGGAAATTCCGTCGCTGCGATGCTTTTCATCTCTTCATGATCCTTGATGTGTGTGGTTGTTTTTTTATACAAGTATTATTTTCGAATAGTACGTAGCGCGGATGAAATTTATGACTGCCACTCGAGTGCAAACAATACGTGTGTGCATGTTAATTGTTGCGCGGCGAGTGATTCGAGGTTGATTAATGCGCGGCAGCGCGCGCGCGTGGTCGCCGCGCAGTGTTTATTGTCGAGTGGCATCGCCAAGTAGACGTTACGAAATTTCAATCACCACTTTTCGGCCTGACACATGCGTGGGTGGGTTCGGTTTGGTAGCATGCCGTCGCTCATTTGTCGACAGTTTGACAAGTGAATAAGCGGACGAGGGCGTTAAGGAGGATGCTAAACCGCAAGCGCAGACTATTTATCAAGTCCGCGCTGGAGAGGGCGAAACCACCCCGAAGTAAAAATGTTGCAACGCCAACATTCTACTTACGCTCATCGCAAATATGTTTAACGGACTGCTTCATTAAAGACCACTTTTTGGCGAGCGCGTGTGTGAAAAATATTTGCAATTAAACGCGAAATAGCCGGTTGAAATTATGGTAATTCGCTCTCGTCTCGGAACGAGTATTCGCCTAAACGTTTTACGACCGCCCATGTTTTACTTTTAATAGTCTCACTAATTACACACCTTCCGCACCACCACCACCACCACCGAGCGGCGGGATGGGTGCATGTATCCGCTCTTCATTAAGATATCTCCACGCACCATCTGATTATGTAAACGAGCGGAACGAAATTTATTACATATTGCGCCAGGAAAAAGAAGTAAATGTAAGAAGCATAAGCAGGCGTAGGATATAGAGTTGTCTCTCGGTGGAGGCGCCGGGGGAAGATTAATACGCAAAAGAACGGACGAAGCCGGCGCACAGAAAATGGCAAAAAAATCAAGTGGCATTACATTAATCAAAGTCAACTTGACCCACATAATTGCGTTTGGATGCACACACTCGCCCCCCTCGCCCCCCTGCGTTGCGCGTGGATGGATGATGTCCGGATATTAAAATATTAACGCCATCACCGGCAATGTAAGTAAGAAACACATCAAACACTGCTTGCAAACCAATATAACAGTTGGTTTTAGTAGTTTGCCGGTGCATTCCGTGCAGTATGCTTAATTTTCATCAGGCAATTCATGCCATGAATTATGTGAGCGCATGTAGGGCGGGCCCTCCATCTTGCAAAGCAAACGCCGCAGGCGGTGGCGCCGCGCCGCGCCTGGCATTCACTTGTTGATCATCATCGATATAGACTAATAACATCCTCCTCGTCCTTCCGCATCTACCCCAAACACCATCAACCACAATACACGAGCAGGCAATTAATGAGAATCGGACCCCCGCTTATGATTTTATTGTATTACTGAATGGTTTGTACGATGAGCCAAAAATGATAAAGGTTTCGCTTTGGGTCATGCGTGTTTTACGACGGGTGTAGGCCCCACCATCAGTTTTATTTATTTATTTATTTATATGATCGCCGCGCTGCGTCTGTGGTCAATGCAAAAGAGAATAGGGGTCATTCAGGAGGGTGCCCGCCGGTCCCCCCGCTCAGCCAGCATCACGCACGTTTATGGGCCTTGGGGGCACCCCTCCCAAACCCGAAACTTATGACTTTTTATTTCCCATTGGTGTATTTTCCCCGCCGCCGGCCTCATATGCATAGCCATAAATTCGCTGTGCTCCGCTGGTGGTTTTTTTTATGTTCCGATTCGAATGGTCCCGGCAAAACGGGGGGAGAAGAGCAACGCTCACTCCTACAACACAATCGATCGCGTCTTGACATTTTCAGCAGGAATCGGACTGTGCGCGCGTGGGTGGTTCGGGCGCACGCGTCCGAGGCCGAATCCCGAGTCCATCGGACAGCGGGAACGGTCATTTAAATGCAAATCAATTGAAGCGTAATTTATTATTCGATATGCCGGAGGGGCGCTCGTTCGTTCTTCCTATATATGCAATTGAGATGAAAATGCAGATACCCAAGCGAAACGCGTTTCGCGTTTGCGCTCCCACACAGCACAGAGTGAGTGCATACAACGGCAATTATAGTTTTGTCTCCGCGTTACATTAATATGACAAAGGACCCTCACAAATCACCACCGCCGCAGCCGGAGAGGGAAAAAAATTCCAGCGCCAGCGCCGGAAAGTGATATATTATTGGAGGACCTACGGGGCGGGCGTTTTATTCATTAGGAAACTGGTCAGCAAATAGCACAGCAAGCATAGCGCGAGAGAAATGGAGATGCGACATTGCTTCCGTCGCGCGTAAAAACCTCCACACACAAACACACCGGGAAACAATTAATTATCCCACGCTCGCTCATTCGCTCGCTCTCTGTCGCGTGGTCAGCTATTGGTAACTTAAATAAATTTTCAACGCCACGCAATTTCTCCCAAGGTGCAGTTGATCTCATTCAATAATGCGATTCAAGGATGGCGCGCCGCGGTGATTTTCATAATCCGCTTGTTGTTTCTCCTAATGGAGAACTCTCGCGCGCGCGCGCGCAGCCTCCCTACCGAATTCAAATTGATCCGTAACCGCGTCTATTATAATCCCCCGGAGCGCGAAACCCATCATATGCAATGGGCGAGTAGGTCGGCCCCAGGATGTACCCGTCAAAGATTTAATGAATTTATCTCGACGACAGTCGCCGTCACCGTCGGCATCGTCGTATTTGTGCCACGTACTGCACGTACCCCACCAGCGCGCGCGCGCGCGCGTGTATATGAATATGAATGTCGAATTAATGTCCTGAGATTCGCATCGGGTGGTTTTCGGGCGTAATTCCAATCGTAGCGCCGACGCCGGCGCCCGCACTCTTTCTTTTTGCGCCCTCCCGCCCCCGCCTGATGATGTGGGGGAGTTGGAGTGATGGCTTTGTCTGATCCTTGATTTGTCCCAGTCATCGACATCGTCGACATACGTTGTGCTTGTAATGCTGGCGCTTGGAATTGGGGCATGGTATATGCGTGCGTGTGTAATCAGTGATGCGGTGGCGAAACCTCGAGAACAATGTACACATCGATGCATTAAATCGCTTAATTACGAATGCAACGGCGTTGGGAATCGAATATGCGCACGGGCGCATACAAAGTCGTCGCGCCGCGCCGGTGCGATGGCGTCATCAACGTCATGAACCTCCGACGTATTGACGTCGATGACAAGATGCCGTCGTGCGATTGAATTGTTTGAGACACTCTCCGCGCCACTGTGGTTATTATTGTTTGCGTTCGAGCCCCCTCTTCCGACGTGCTCCAATAATTTTCAACACTAAATGGGGAAAAATAAAATCCCACGACAATCGATGAAATGTTTAAACTGGAGGCTGTTTGCATGTGCACTGCGTAATAATAAACGGATTATAAAAGTTGGACAATTTACGTGCGTGGCATAATAATATATATAAAGCGCATGCGTGGCGCGCACGTAATTCGATAGATATGTATTCGGTTATTTGCGCTGCTATTGCGTGCGTAAATTTGCCGAACCGCAATGAACAAATCAACATCGGCGCGGCGGCCTCCCCACACCCGGCCAGTGTTTGTTGTTTATTATCCGCATGCACACCCTGTTTCATGTTATTGACGACACAATTTGGCCGACTAAATTATTGTTTGTATTCTATCTTATTTACAAGAGCGGGCAGTCGAAGAGTTTTACCATTTCAAATATTTACCACACACAGGTTCCCAGATCCCTGGAGGGCTTCAACTTGTGTTTTTTTCTTCCTCCGATGCTATGCAGCTCGTAAAACATGCACATTTTGCATTTTACAACGTGTTTACGTCGTCTTTATTCAGCGCGCGCGCAAGTCGACTACATCAACAACGCATAATTTCGCCCCGAATCCTTTTATTTTTGCAAACCATGCGAAATTTCGCTGCGCACGCCATATTATAGCATTTAATTTTTCCAGCCAGTCCCACTTGCTTAATGCACTTATTATTTATTTATGGTGAGAAGCGTTGGGAGCGGCGAAGAGATATTCGTTGTCGGAAAATTGCCAGGACACGGCCGCCGGCAAAGGCTAAGTTGAAAGAATCGCCTTCGGGTTTTGTGGCGGCGGCGGCGAAAAGGGACGATCGCGCAATTTTACTTTAATATTTAAACCTAATGTGCGTGAAAAACGCAGTGCCGTCCGTTTTTCGACGGACGCGACGGACGGTTGACCCGTGCGCATTTCGAACGCAAAGAGCAAAAAATCATCATGTTAATCAAATTCAGGAAACTTAAATTCCTTTGCCCGGCCATCAATACTAGGATGTTTTCACAGCGTCTCGCAAAGCTATTCAAGGAAATGCAACGCGCGTCATTTCATTGTTTTTTGTTTTTCGCTTCGGGCGAGGAAACTTTTATTCACTCAGTTTCGCTGACACAGCCCGACTGCAATACTGAAATGATTATTATTATGATTATTATATAATGGACGTGAGTTTACAATTCGTTTGGACGGCGCAAAGTATTCGCATCCATTAAAACTAATTTTCGATGAAAAGCGACGTGAAGGCGGCCCCGCGCGGCGCGCGCTTTCAGCAAGAATTTTGTAAGAACACTCACATTTCATTCGATAATTATGGGAAGGAAGCGTTGGACAACGCAAATATTTGCTCTCGCGCGCACGCTCATAGTGCATTCAGCGTGCGTCTTCGCCAGCCTCAATGCATTTCAATTTTATATACACTACTTTTCGCTTGACATTATTATTAAATTTGCGTCGGGCGCTGGCTGGCTGTCGACAACCCCAGTCCGCGCCGCCGAGCAGTAGTGGTAGTATATTAAATTCAGAGAAAGCCCTCGACGCTCGTCGCTTCATTTGCCGCACCGAATTAGACTAATTATTGCACTTTGCTAATTAATACTTTTCCCTTCGCAAATTTGCATGTGTATGCGCATTTACTAGATTGCTTTACTCGATGCACGCTTGTATGCATGAGTGCGTTAGTCGAAAAAGATATGCACCGTATAATACACAAACGCACAGCATAGTGTCGACTTGGGAGCACTTTTAACTTGCGGCAGGAACCAGGGAGAGAGAAAAAAAAGGAATGAATATATCAAATACAAGCGCGAAGGGCCACCTAGTTTTACGATGCGCTGTAAAACTTCCACGCATAACCGTTAAAATTGCAGTAAAGGAGTCTTTAAAATATCATGCACAAAGCGCATTTTTTAAATATCCGAATCCCGTTGCTTTTTTCTTGCAGCGCAGTGCTACCTACTTCCCGGAACACGCTCGCGCGGTTCGCGCATTAAATATTAAGGAGTGTGCCATTTTGCATTAAGCAGTAAACAGCGCAGCAAGGACTCTGCCTTTGATGTTCGGTGAAGTTGCCAACGCCACGAATTCAATTCCAACTTAAATATGACAAGTAACAGGGACTGAGTGAGAAGTGTGGGTGTGTGTTAGTATGCAAAAGGACTCAATAACGACGCCGACTGCTTCTCAATTGCAGTTCAGGGTTTAATTAGATCCCAGTTGCAACCCTCTTTGAATAGTGTAAACGCGCGTTACATATTTAGATCGATTTTCTATGATTATATGCAAATTTTTGATTGTGTCAAACAGAAGCTGTAGTAATTACGTACGTACGTAGTAGTCAGAGTGTCACATCGTTATGTGGAGCCATTATATCTCCGTCGTTGGATGTTGCGAAGCGATGCGGCGCGGCGTGTGCAAAACGTTCAAGTGTTTGGTTTGCTTTTTCAGTTACAATCACAGAACTAGCGAGAGGGAGAGAAAGAGAGAGAGCCGGTCCAAAACGTGTCGGTTGTTATTTGGTTTTGCTATTGACGTGTGCACGCGGGTGGGAGGACGAGGACGAATTCAATATTTAATCGAACTTTTCGCACTCGCGCTGCCGCCAACGATGATTTTCGGTAGCGCGCTGTAGCACTGTGTGTTCAGCGCATCTGCGCGACGTGTGTAGTTGTAAGGAAGGAAGCAAACGTTGATTACAAACTTTTTCTCGGATGCGGACGACAGCCTTCGATGCAATGGGCGCGTGCTGTCGTTTATTTCTATTTATTCGCCACCTTCCGTTCCGTTTGACGTTCGATTTTTGAAATAGTGGATGAAAAACGATGAATGACGCAATTCGCGGTGCCCCATCCATCACAGTGTCACTGGCCCGCCGCCCTCCCCGATCGGGAAAGAAACACGCTGAGTGCTTTTAATTCGTTCGCCGGAATTGCGGGCGCGGGCGAATTTATTGCCGATATCTGATGATGGCTCCGCGTGCGCGCGCGCGCATTAAGTGTTTTCTTTCGCGTCTCATTTTTATAGCTAGCCTTTTTGGTACTTTATATTTTGAGAACATAGTTGAATTTGTTGTGAGTTATTCGGCAGCTAATTTTAGAAGTGTTTTTAATCAATGGCAATGGTGCAATTACTAATTGTGCCGGCACGGCGCAGACCTTTGTTTCGTCAACGGATTAATTATTTTCCCTAATGAACACACGCCAGCAGACGTGATGTCGTTTCGTTTTTCTGCGCGTTTTAATTGAAACGCCAAGTAAAATTAAAGAAAAACCAGCAGACGGTCAGTCGTCTTCGGCGTGTGCTGAGGTAGAAAAAAAAACTCGAGCCGCATTGAACGGATGAAGGACGAAAATAATGAGAACGCAATTACGTGTATTTCGCCTGCCATTTACAAATTTGTCCTTGACAGGAACGATTCATGTTTTCTTCGTTAATTTTCACTTTGTAATTTGATGGAGAATGTACGATTCACATGTGGCATTGATGCTCACATAATTAAACATGTGCGGGTCATGATGTCATAAACATCATACGCTTTAATTACATTTCAACTTTTATTATGCAATTATGTTAGTAGAACGTTGACGATTGAAATAAATTATGTGCGCGGTGAAATTGAGTGAATGCCATCGCGGCAAGCTGGCGACGAAAGCGACCAGAAAAAAAAAACATTAAATCTGAAATCTTCGGTGATAAATTTGCGCGAAAACTTTTTGGACGCCACTTGGCCCGTGTTTTGGATTTGCACCCCTTTAGACGCGCTTTTGGCACACATTATTTCCTTTCGTCTCCTTTTATTTTCGAGCCTCAGAAACGGAACGCAACTCAACGCGTTAATTTATCGCTTTCGCCCGAAAGTAAAGAAAAAGAACGAAAAAAAAGGAAGAAGATGGGATGCAAGGACAAAAGGACGACCCCTTGAAGATTTACTATCTAATTTTGTATACTTAACTATCCGCCAACATTGACAATAAAATTACTTTTGCCTGGTTCATTTGCATTCGGTTGCACTTTTTGTCGGGACGCCAATTTCAATTTCCATCATTCGAGAGAGACTAATGTTTTACTTAAAATTGAATTACGTACTTCGTCCATAAGCCTTACGGTTCAATGCAAATTACAGTTTACCTTGAAGTAATTACATTTTCATTACATACGCGAAAACTTGAACAAGTCGAAGAAGATCATGGATGGGGTAAACGAGAGGGAGTTACACTTCAGATGGTGGTGGGTAGTATCTTGATCGTTGTTGCAGCGGCGTGGGGGCCGTTCGTCAAACACTCGACGCCGCTGCTGAGAAACATGCTTAGAAAAACACAACTCTCAATTCTCTCCCTTCTTCGCCATCGACTTTCTCCTCTACCCGAGGCCGACCACCACCCCCACCACCAACACCATCATCTTCATCATCATCATCTCTGGTGAATTAAGTTGACGCATTTAATTTCCACGACGCGTGCGGTTTGGAAAATTGTTTGCTGAACCGGCGCCGCCACCGCCACCGCGCGCCAACGACAACGATGATGTGTCAATACATTAAAAACCGTCCGCCAGTCGCTCGCGCGTGCCGCATGGGAAAACATTTATACATACTTTGACGTATTTAAATTTGCTTATGCCAGACGACGACGGGAATGAATTCATCGAAGTCCCGTATACCCAGTGTAAATATGTAATTTTTATACAATTTACCCGACGGACGGCGAAAAAAAAAATTCGTCGTAAAATCTCGAAAATATTCGCTGATCGTTAAATATTTTACGACACAATAAAGCATGTACGTATGTTCATTTCGAATGCATGGACTTTTGTCGCACAAATTGCAGGGCATTAGGGCTGGTCCTTTTCAAGAAGAAGCGCCGTGCCAAACCGGTAGCTGAAAAAGCGAGGCGGGCGTGATAATACAATTTGTCATTTGACATCACATGAATTCGCATGACGTACATGTTCAAATCGCAATTCGGATGGACGGCAGTGGGCGGGCGCCGCCCTGTGCGTTTTACATATTGAGAGCAAACTGTCGATAGTTTGCGGTCGTCGCACGAATGGGCCGGATGCTAGCCTAGCCAGCTAGCTAGGCGCTCTGCTCTGCGACGGACGTGTAATTCAGTTACAAATTGGCGTTGGCAACTGGGGGTGGGGGGTGGGCCGGTGCCCGGTCATTTGCATATGCTAATTGTCGTTGCGCGAGACATCCGGCGGTGGCGGGAGGGCGGCTCGAGCGAGAGATATGTGCGCAACACACCCCAAAACCGGATTATTGACATAAATCAAAGTCGCCGCCCCCCGCGCCGAAATCTGTAAGAAATTTATTGCACCACCGTGTTCTAATAATAAACTACACCCGGCGCGACCGTATTATCAAATTGGACTTTTCATCCGCGCTGCATTTCACAATACAGTAAAACTTCGTTATAACGTTCACGTGGGGACCGGGAAAAAATGAACGTTATATCCGAGGAACGTTATAACCAACCATGAATACTACAAATGCGTAAATATAATTTTT
>JARJDR010016532.1:0-26918 GCA_030264135.1 Myllaena sp. GC000078 | reverse complement strand
TGTTCTTTTACTATTTGCTCAACGCTGCAATATTACGTGCGCTCGCGTCGAATTTGATCAGTAATCAAATATGACGAATTTTGAATATCCGACTCGTGTGTTGATATTTGAGATACGAGTATATGCACAATCCGCTTATCATTTGAATTGTTATTTTAATCTGATGTTATTTTGTTTCAGGTAATTTATCCAACTCAATCGGCGAATAAATAATAAGTATGGAGGTTGCATAATCAATACAATAGGTATGGTATTCAATTTACGCAAGCCAAAAGTGAAGAATGAAATTATGGGCACTAAGATTTTCATGATAATATAGACTTATTTCAATCGTCACGTTCGACTAGCTTAAATATAATAATATTTTATTTGATGCACTGACACGAACGAAGCAGATTGAGGCTATAAGTGCGCAATTCTGATATTTAAAATCGCAAATATGTCATGTCAATATTATACACGCTGCCAGCAATACGATAATAATCGCAAAACGGTTACGATGCATAATATATACCTAGAACGCGTGCTTGCAATGCGAAAATCGCTACGCAAATATTATCTCTCGCAACTATTAAGCCGAACAAATATAATCCTTTCATATTATTATTGCTATTCACAAGATGACGACGACGACTTCCCGTTTGGCTTCTAAGGCTTCCTCTAAGTCTACGCATGGCTATTGCGTGCTGCCGCAGTTTATCACCGCTCGGTCATCTTCCGCCAAACACTCTCCAGCAGTCTCCGCCGAGAATACACTCCATCGATAATGGCGTGCTCAATGCCGCATGCGGCTGCGTGTCGTCTCTATGTTGAAATAACATGAATTTGGTGAACTTGGCCGTGAGCTCTCCACATCCATTCAAGTGTTTCCCAACGTTTATACGCGGCGCATCTCTGACGTAGAAATGGCAATAGCATGAGGAAGCTTTCTGGTTCCGAAGAGAGAGTAGTGTGCGTCGGCCGCACCGTCCGTCGTCAGCGGACCGTCAAATCGGGCCAGCACACATAACATTGAACTAGAAAGAACACGGCCAGCGACCGCGCAGCAATGCACAAACAAATAGTTACAGCAGGAAAAAAAAGGGTTGATTCAATTAGCATTCGAGTAAATTATCTAGGCTACTATATAAAAATTGAAAAGCGTCGTCTCGTTAAGGCTACATACAACGGCGACAAAAACAGTTTGCGGTGTGGTAATTTATCGCCCGCCGGCATACTGCTGCCCGGCCGCGACCAGGGACCCGGGGGCTCGTTAAAATGTAATTTTTTTCTCGCCAGCCACCGCAGGAAGGAGTATATAATAACGCCATGTTGCAACAAACATAGATAGATGCAACTGCGTCGCGTTGGGGAGCGACTAATAATTCATTTCCATGGGGAGGACGGCGGGGGTGGGTTTGAGGGTTGAACGTAGCGCCAGTGTCGCCGAAAGAGCTATTTATTAAAAGTGTCAAGCGATAAAAGTGTCTGTGACAGAATCGCTCAGTGAATTCGCCGACGCAACTTGCCGACGTGATTAAGCAACGTCTTTGGCGTTTGTATGAATTTTCGCAACTCGCTCATCATTCTTCCGCGTTGGTTATTGATTCTTGCTGTCTGTTGGTCGCATTAAGACAAACGTTTCGGTTTTAGTGGCACGATAACGCCATTTGTTACTACTTTCCATGTGCATTATCGCCGCGCGACGTAAATGCTGATACGTCTTCCACATTCTTCAATATTTATCCATGGCAATGATAGACAGCGGGGACAGATAGACAGACATTCATTTCGTCTTCGCTTCATCATCATTGTGTTTCACATTCTTAACGCGGAGCAACGCATACATGTCGACGGAGGAGGTCGTTAAACTTTCATTTCACGGCTGCGAAGACGCCGCGCGACGCGCCGACAACGGTGATGACGTTCATCGTCATAATTACGTCGTTTTCCCCATATTTTTCTAACGACGGAACCGCGCATGCATAGGTTCGGTTGCGCCGCCGCTGACGACTGCGTCGACGACAATGTAATTATCCAAATGGTTATTCATTAAGTGCGTTGTTTCATTCCACAATATTCCATTCGCTCGTGCGCTCTTGATGCTTTTTTAACAAATATTATCTGTTGCGTTTGCACGCTGCTGCGGATGTGGACGTAGAAAAGTAGAAAGTACACGAAATATCGGTCAACGACGGACGCGGACGGTTCGCGACGTTTTCTGCGGCAATTTGAATGCGACGTCGACTATTTTTGCCGATTTTAGTAGAAATCTAGACGAAACGAGAATGAATGATACTGTTTTACGTGGCTTGCTTACTTTAATTCGAATTAATTGGTGAGCCATAAATATTCATCAGATTTGGCGCACAATCTCTTCCTCGCCGTGAAGAGATTGGCTGTTTAGAAGAAGGAGGGCGGCTTTCAAGTATTTATACGGTCGCACGTCGTGAACATTGTCAACTTTACTTTATGATTTCATAAATTTTCATTTCGTATTTCGCAGGTGGAGCATATTAAATTTAAATTAAACTACATTGAAGTATACTTCATGTCAAATAAAATATTTGATATATTTTTTTCGGAAACATTGCACGAGTAGGTCACGAATGGACTTTGACAAATTATACCTTCCGGGAATAAACTGCATCCTCGTGAATTAATTAGTTTTTATTCCGTCGGTCGGTCGATGCAGTTCGTTCCGAATCCTCGCGTCCGGGGGCTTGATGGTGTTATCGAGTGTGCCGCCCGGCGGGCGGGGAAATTTAAAAATAGAAGCGAATGCGCATTAAGCTAGCGAAAAAAACCGGCATCTGCATCGACTGCCTTTTGCAACGCTCTGGGACGGACGGCTCCGCAATTACACCTTGATGTTGTTCTTATTTTATGGATATTTAAGACGCTGCTTAAACTATGCGACACGTTTTTCATTCCAACTTTCCATCGGTGCTGCGCTCCGTGGAAAACTAATTAAAATCGCAAAGTACACACGCGCAGATATAACTTTCTTTCGCCCGTCGAAATGCAGCGCACGCAAATGCATTCCTACAATTGCTTCGTGCGGCTTTTAGCCATCGCAAAAACGTAATTAATTTCTTTTCGATGCGGCGCAATAATACTTTGTGAGACGAGCGCGGCGAACAAAGCACTAAGCAAATAATGGTTACGCATTTAATGTGTTAATTAAAATGTCGTAATTCATTCAGTGGAAAAATGGGCGAATTCGGAGAGACGAAACAAAACGTGACGTCAAATTGCGCAAACGACATGTAAATAATGCACGCGCCAGCTGGCTGGCGGGTCAAGTTTGCTGCCGTTATAATATTGTGCGCGAATCGAATTCAATTTCCTTCGTCTCTAATGCGAACAATTAACACCGTAACACCGATTCGAACGCTTCGATTGTTTCATAATTATCGTTGTGCTGGTGGAAAAACACAATGCAAAACGGTGCGGCGGGCGCCAGCGCGCAGCCCAGCGTTTTCATTAACATTCCATTCGGTAAGCGTTAATGAATCGTGTTCAATTCGCGTGTGTGCTGGCGCAACGCAGCGCTCAGTTGGTGGCATGGTGTTAGGTAAAAGCACCTGTCTTGGTTACGCGGTGCGCGGAACAAAACGTCAATTATCTGTGTAGATGGAACAGTTAAAAAGTTGTCTGTTGGACGTCTTGTAAGGGGCTTGCTGCCATTCTATTTTATAGCGACGGTGATGAAGGGAAATGGCGAAGAATAAAAAGAAGCCAGCCGCGGAAAACGTTAAATAGTTATCTTGCCAACACAATGATATGCACAATACGTGTATAATTTAAAAAGGGAGGCTTGAGCGTTGCAAAGTCTTTGCAATTAAGACATTTCTTAAATGATGCCTGAGCGAATAATCTCGTCATTTTAAATGTTGTGCTTTGTACATTTTACTACTCGCAATGTGTTTGTGTGGGTGTATGTGGATACTTTCTATAATAATGAAAATTTACATCTCTTCGTTTGCAGAAAAAAAAGCGGCGCAAACGAGCATCTTGTGCAAATGTGCAATTTAGCATTTTCTTTGTGTCCCGGAAGCGCGTTTTTATCATTATTTGAACATTCTCGCTTCGGTCGCGCCCACTTTTTGTTAGAATCACGCAAATATGCAAAATTACGGCGCCGGTCCCCAAACAACAAATTGCTGGATTTGCGAATAATTGCGCTAAAATGAATGTTCGTGGTTTTGTGCGATATTTAGAGAACGTTGTTGTTCTAGTTCAAACATTTTGAGAGGCGTCATATCAGTATGAAGAATGAGCTGGTAAATGGGTGCTCCGAGCGGAAGTCCGGTTTGCTCACTGAAGCATTACGCTTGTTAATTGTTCTTCGCACTGCCGTGTTGGTTGCGATTGTGCATTATGACTAACAGACTAACACACGAGGAGAATGTATAACATGCGTGTAGTAAGAAAACCAACAAATCGCTGTGCGATGATTTATGCGGTTTGTTAAAATTGCGCTGCTAGGAAAAAGTAGTAGAGGTATTCATAATAATAAAAATAATGATATGTTTTTACTTGCGTTCCATAACTGGAACAAAATTTCTATTTCATTCTTGGGTCATGAGATCTCATGGCTCATTGAATTATCGTAAAAACAAAGTCTTTAATTTTTGGGAGGATTTGTTTCTTTCTTTTACTCTTGCGGCTGACCTACAATCATGAGCGTGAGGTCGTGCGCTGCGTGCTGTGCGGACTTCTTCATTATATCTACTTTATGACTATATCGAATAATATTGCCTATTTCGCTAACTGTCAAAATATCCAATCGATACTCTTTATAATGATGGCAAACGAATTTAATACTTAGGATGACATGTGTTGAATGTGCGGAAGATCTGAGTATTCTTATCTTTATATCAAATCGCATCCATCTCTAGCGAGGATTTATTTTCGAACCCATTACTTTCGTGAACCTCTTCATCTATTGATCTAGGTCTAGGTAAATCTTACTTATTCAATTTTCTTTTGTAGCTCATCGAAGAATACGAAGTTAAAGACGAACTACTCGTATTCTTCTTATGAAGTGAAGTGAAGAATTGAATCAGTCATAAACCAAGTGGTTTAAAGATTTTAAATTTTTAATATGTAGTTGCAATGACAAATCAAAACGTCACTTCTAAATTTGATTGTATCTGCTAGGAGGATTGTGATGAGATTGAAAATTTAGTCTGGCTGGCTGGTAAATTTAAGTTACATATAAAACACGAAGAGCGACAGGGGCACTCCCACAAAATTCCCGTAAGCGCGCCCGCTCTGATTTTGCATACAATTGTTGTCGGCGGCGACGGCGACGGCGACGGCCGTTTTCAATCGCGTCGAGCACTGAATGCGTTAGTTATCGGCGGCAACAGTACGGCCCTCGTCGTCCGCCCGCCCGAACACACATATAGTACACTGTTCCGTTTCGTTACTTATGTCGCGCACGTTATGTTGTGCGGTGCGCCCTATTGTGCGCGCCTCTTTTTTAACGGTTTAATCGGAAAAGGCGTTCGATCAGACGCTGCCGTCGCCTGGCCAACAATAGTGCGTCGTATTTAACAAAAGCAATGGACGACCACAAAATGAGCAAAACTGTGCCACAATGTTGTGCATGGTTTATATTCGACTTCAATTACAAATGTATTTTTGGGGTAAATATATTTCCTCCGCCAACGCAACAGACAAACGTTGCGCTTTTCTGTTTGCTGAACACGCACGTTTCACATTTGTCCCGCAGATTCTGTTCCCATTCGTCTTATCCGCGTTTTTTGGCCAGCGATCGCGCTCTGATGCACTTTAATCGTATCTCTTCTTTCTTCACATCGCCCCTATGTTGCTGGCCCACACGCATCCACCCTCCTCTTTCATGGGAAACACGCCCGACGGCGGCGGCGGCGTCTTCATCTTTCCGCTCTGCGATCGCCTGCTTCCGGCTGGTGTCCTTTATCCGCTTAGTGCCCGAACGCGCGCTCTACTCCAGCAATAAATGAATACGAAAGGCCGTCCCACCTTCCACCATACGAAAACTTCCCATGCACCATCCACTCGGCTAGCAAACAATGTGGGTTATTTAATACGCGACGCCGGCGCCAGCGCGGTGCTCATCACGCATCACTGAAAGTTCATAAAGCGCGCACCCACAAATTTGCGTGCTGGGTGCGAATTAATCGATTTTCAATTAGCGATTGTTTTCGGCAGGGTGCTAATTGTCCTTTGCGTCAAAGTCAATTTTTATTATTGCCTTCATATTCACATACAATGCTCACAGCAGTCTTTGCCGGGGACAAGAAATGTTTTAGCAAATTTAATTTACGCAAGACAGAGTTTGGCGTTGATTACACTTTTTCCGTTGTTGTCTACCGTCGGGCGTATTTAATTTATGAATAATCTCTCAAAGTTCTATTATTATCCAAGCGTAGCCGGAAAAAAGAGTGTACGAATGATGGGGGAGACAAAAGAGTCATAAAAAAGTTGGCACTGCTTGAATTAATACAAAAAAGTGGAGAGAGCAGAAAACGCGGTGGTTTTTAATTTCCCGCAACTTCCCACCGGCGCGGTTGTGGTGGTGGTTGGCGGTTTGTCGCAAACATCTTGTCGTTGTTGGTTTTTGCGGGCCCGGGAATATAACACGCGAACTGGAAATATTCCGGAATCCGAGACGGGAATGCAAACAAACGCACAGTGCTCACGCTGCGTTTTATATGAGCTCATTCGTCGCAATGACGTTCCTTCCAACGCTTCGTGTATGTACAACGGCGGTCGAGTCCTTCTGCTTCCCGCTTCCGGTGGGTGTGCACACGCGCGCGCGCGCCCCCCGCGAAACACCATCACAAAAGGGCGCTGGAGTAATAATCATAATTTGGTTTTACAATCCATAATAATCGTTTGCAATGGCTGTGTGTGTCCTGCGCGACGCGACGCATTAAATTAAATTAATGGGCGTTGAGGTGACGGCTGTGCGAGGACGAGGCGGAGTTGCTGTGTTTAGAAGTCATAAAGGAATATCGTGTGCGCGCGTGTCGGGATTTATTTTTCGTTGCGCGCACATCCATTCGGAGAGCGAGCGGGCGGTGATTAATTTTGCCTTCAGTTTGGTTTTTAATTAACGCATCGAAATTCAAGAAGTCGCTAAAAGTATCATTACGATTATGTTTTACAACAACATAGGTTCTCTTTGTAATTATTTTGTTATTGCTAAGATTTTGAAGAATTTCAAATTTAATTCAGTCAATAATTTTTACAAGAAAATCCACTTTGGGGCGATATTAAAAAAGTCATTGAATATACAAAATTCATCAATCCCTCATTGTAGTGTTTGCATTGAAACGTCAATTTTCATTTGCTCCGGGCTTTGCTTTTATGGACGGTTCTCCCCAATTCAGGATCTGCCACTGTCCTTTTTTGAATCCTTGATCCCGTTTTGACTGATTGAAAATGACATACAATTAAAACATGAATATTACGAATTAAAATCCAGATTCACTAAAACGTTTATAATATAGTAATACGTATATCCCTTGAGATAATGCACATGCGGTGCCGAAGGGCAAAGAACAATTCCAAAACGGGCTTGCATGCAATACGTGGGAGGGTTACGTTTATCACGCGCATTGCACTATACTTATCTCTGGTGTGTATGTGTATTACATGTTTGCGCACTGGAAAGGATATTGCGGTCTTAAATGTATTTGCACGAAACATTGTCGGAGTTTGAATCATTGCATCTCACTACAGAACGATCATCACATCCATCGCATAACGCAGAATGCAAATACTGCATGTAAAATTTAGAAATTGATATTAATCAATTATTTTCCGGACATAAGTAAATTATTGCATCTTGATTGTTAATCGGGGACCCATGGCTAGATATGAGCTATGTAGTTGAAATTCCGCCCGGCGCCTCCACACCATCCCAATAACGCAATGTGAACCGACAATCCCTCCCAACTTTGCGTCGTCCGGAATGCTAGCTCTCTCGACACTGCGGCGACAATAACTAACTGGCCGTAACAATGCGGTGGACTGTTGCCTAGATATTTGATTCCGCTTCGATTACAATTCGCCGGACCAGAGCCATTCGTGATGCTGCACATCGTTACGTTCGTTTTGACATGACATTAATTTGTTTCCGAATCTAGCCGGATGTTTACGCAAATCCACTTCAATAAGTTATTATATACTCTGGCATTATGAAATTTCTGTCCGGTTACCCAAACATCATCATGCACAATATTACCAATTATGGAATGTTATGTAAAATTTCAATTTGGATTCGTCAACATGCCATCATAATGGTCTTGGCGGAATATGCATGAATGGCAATGGCATTGAATGCGAAAATTGACGTTAATGTATGGGATATGTCGGGTAATCAGATGAAAAATTTTGCAATAAAATGTAACGAACGATTGACGATTGTATGGGGGACGACGGCGACGGGCTGACACATTTTGCCTAAGGAGGTGGAGATTTTTCGAATATATGAATACGTAGGCACCCAATATGCAAAATAACGATTTGTTCGGCGCCGTAATATGGTATGTGGAACACATCATAAATTCATCCGGAACGCACGCACGCACGCGCGCACGCATCGCAAACGACGCGTCCGTCGTCGAAGAGCTTCCCCGACGCGCGCGGTCTCTATCCGTTTGGAAATCACTCCCCCACCTTGCGCGCATCCGAAAAAATTCAAATTCGACGAAATAACAAAATTGGCCCCGGCGCGACGCATACATATTTCAGTGGATTCGATCAATCCCCGACGTGTTTTGTGTTGCCAATGGCCGCACGCACGCACGTACGCATCCTGACGTAGGGGGTCTATGGGTACCGTACATTCCTACGCAATGGCACAGTAAATGCATTGCGTCGAGGGGATGATTGTGTGTCGCCGGCACGCGCTTCACATCAATATGCGTGTTATTGCAGCACGTATCCGTCATTTCGATGGCATTTATCGTCTGCTTATCTCACACACGGCTCGAAGACAAAACTTGTTACCGCTAATAATAAGAAATTCGTTGTTATTACAAAACTAATCAATGTTGTTTTTGACGCCCAAACTAATCGCATTTTTTTCTTTGTGCGTGTTGCAGGTTAGTAGAGACAACGAGCCAATTTCCTCTCATCTCTCACGTTTCATCACAACCACCCACGCACGCGGTAAGAAACTTTTACGATCGCATCCCCGCGCACATGAAGCTCCGAGCAGTGCGGCGCCGAAAGAACAGAAACTTTCGATTATGTATCTATATTGCTTCATCCATACGCGTACTCATCCGTATACTTACTACAAGTCGGTCGGGGCGGCGCGCCACTTCGAAAGTCGACAGCGCCGCGTGTAGCACGTGCTGCTTGTTTCCCATATCCGGGCAGGATATTCCAGTCGGCTTGCTCTTTTCGTTTTATAATCTAATCCGCAAACAGGCGGAGTGCCATCTCCTCGCGTTGGAGGATGGGCAAAAAATCTTTGATAAAAAACACGTTTGCATACTTTGCAGCTGCCGAAAATGCGAATGCAAACGCGGTGGCGACGACCCCGGCTGTGTGTGTGTGTATGCTGGAGTACCAGTGTATCATCTTTCTCTCCTCGGCCGCTGTGCAATATTATCTCAGGCAAGGATTAAATGCAACAAAGAGGCGCGTTTTGAATACTAACGCTCAGGTTTAGCATATTTCTGTCAGGTCCTTCTCAAGTTAAAGTACTTTGGTCACATTTTGTATCCTTCTGAAGGATTAAATTTGATCTAAAAAAAGGAACAGGAATTTTATCAATAATACCTGTAATATGAAAAACGTTTGAATTTTGAGGAATAGAGCAATTCCTGGAAGGTAATCGGCCATGCGTAATATGCAGCCAGTCAGAGAGGGCGACAAGTCTCTCGGGCGGTCAGTCCCTTTTGTCCTTGCGGCGATCCGCAGCGTCCAATTTCGGCTACGCACACATGCATAAACACGACCGTGCACCACAAACGCGCTCCGATTTTCATCACGCTTAACCGAGAAAATACCATCGGCGAAGTAGCAAGAAAGTAACCTTTCTTTCTCCACGGAGACTCGTTTTGATTCGTTCGGCGCCGTTTTGTTGTTGTGTTGCTTGGAACAGGAAACCAATTATTTTTGCTAGGATTGCTTTCGGGTATTATATCGATATCGACTTTCATTTACACTGCCCGATTGTGATCGACTACGATGTATTCTTTGTAAAAATTTATATTGTCGGTTCTATAATGGTCGAATATTGCAATAGCTTGGCATATTGTTAGTCATCATTGGAATCCTTGAATCTTGACTCGGAATCAATCCGAAGGAGGAAGGTTGTCGTGGTTTGCGTGTAAATAATTAAAGACATTGGCTTGAATCGCGTTGCGTTTTGGGTTAGGTTCGGATAAGGATGGGCGGCTTGATCGACAAGCAATTAAAGTTGGATTGAATGCGGTTGCACGCGCACGGCCGCTCGATTACCGTGATTCGGATCAATAGGTATCAGGCGGCGGTGGCGGCGGCGGCATAAGCGACATTGGCGGCATGAAAAATAGAAAGTAACCAAGCGTAACATGACCACACCAGCATAGGAAACTTGCCCGTTGCACCGAATGATGGAAATAATGAAAATTTAATAATTCTAGAGATTTCCTACATGTCTACGCTGAGACATGCAATTTATAATTTGTTGAAAATATCGATTTTGGCGATTAATTTATTAGTGGAAGCGAGTAAGGATATCAAATCAGAAACTTTGATACTTTCATTTAATAACAACCGCCAATCATTAATTTCATCTGTAGGAAATACCGATTTTATTTTATTGCAAATTGTAATTTTATCAGTATAAAATTTGTTTTGTTAGTCGATTTCCCGACACTGTTGCACTTTGTGTGCGTTCTAAGTGCCTTGTATTGGCGCTGCTCTCCTCCGCCATGTAGATGAATATTTGAAAACATTTTAATGCGCATAATAAAACGAAGAGGGCTGCTTTTGTAAAGTTTACGGTCCTCCCACCTCTCCGCTCGAGTTTGGTTCTCTTTTTATGCACGGATTTCGCGCTCGCTTCCGCCCACCGCACCGTTGGTTGCCACTGCCGCCGGCGCGCTTCCGTTTTCCGGCCGTGCGGAAATTCGGAAGGTGCTCTTTATCTTCCCAACTTTCTTTTGCGTACATAACGGATGACTAGGTGTTTACACAATATCTATTTACCGTTTTCATTTTAAGTGATTTCATCCGCGATGAGACGATGGAAGTTTAAGAGTATTGTCGGAGGGTAATTATATCTGGTCTTTAATTAACCATTATCTCTATTTCTAATACTATTTTGACGGATTCAATAAGTTTTTGATTAAAATTTTTCTTTTATGAACCGATATACGATCGATGCCACTCGTTGGGAAGTTTGCGCGACGTTTAACGGTTAACAACGCCACGTAGCGCGCGAATGTAGGCGTCCGTCGATGTGTGACTCTAATAGCTCTCCACCTACAACCGTGTTGGAGAGGCCGTATTGAATTTATAAAGTGCTCTTGCAGAAGAGTCGTCAATCCGCGCTGCATAGGTATTACTCGGTTTGACAAATTCCGAGCTTATTGCTTATTGAGCTTATTGAACAATAAGTTCGCACGGATTGCGCGGATTGCGAACTATATTAAAGTGAAATGAATAGGTGCTGAAGCGTGTCTGCGATTGGCATTCTCGGACAGTACTAAAAATCCCGATGCAACGGTAAATTTGATTTTATTGATTCGGCCGTAATTGTGGTCAACTTTCATTTAATAATCGTGCCGCATGGTCGAATGAAGAGATTAATGCCTACAGATTTGGTAATTCAATACTTGGACTCGACCATATTACGGAAATGAACGGAGCAAGGCAGTAAATAAATTTCGGTGCGCCGTGAACTTGCGCCTCCACTCCTTGCGTTCGTTCAAAGTCAAGATCACGAATAAGGTCAATGTGCGCCTATCGCTCGTGCAATATATATATAATTTAAGAACAAAAGATCGTATCGAAAATAGAGAACGATGTTAAACGTGGGCCGTGATTAGCTTTTATGAGTGAAGCTATCGCGGGCGACAACGACAACGACGATGATGATGAAGGTCGTAAAAATCTTGAATCAAGTCTTGTTCATTGTTCATCTCGCGTCTAGAAGTTATGTGGGCAATAAACGGTGCATATTGGGGACGCAATCGATTTTATGGTTGTGCTCATATTAAGTTATAATAATCAATTTAATGTAGCGGCTACCGCAAGCTCTTGTTGACTATTTGAATAATGATCACCGCGTGTGTAATGGACGATGAAAAGTTGTAAACCCGGTTGATTAATCTTCATCTCGTGGCGCACAACAAACTATCTGCTTGGACGAGGTGTCGAAACGCAAAACCGCAAAAGTACGAACCAACGAACATTGTTCGCCACTCGACTCTTCTCTGCGGTCGTGCTGTGCCGTTTCGTCGAGAGTACGCGCTGTGTGTTGCATTTAGATGTGCCACATTTCGTCGCAGAGACACACTTTGCGGAGAAATTGCCTGCAATAAACAAATTAGCGTTGCTCTGCCCTGCGTCGTTTGATTTTATGTGCGCTAATTTGGCATGGCGTGCTGTTATGTTTACAAATGACTCCATCAATTAGGGCACAATGAAAAATCCAACCTGCCTTTTGCATCGATTTCGGTAAAATAATGACCGCGTACTCTCATGATCGCACGGTAACAATAACACTTTGCCTTTATTCTCATTACTTTTTAATTCAACTTTTATGCGCGTTTTATGATACGGGAAGCATTTTTGGCACTTCTGCACAACTTGTTAGCGGGCGGGGTGCTTTTATTCTTGCGTCGAGGGGTAGTTTTACGTGGCGTGCATATTTAATGCACGACGACGTTTTACACCTCCCATGTGGTCGGTTCGGGTGGCGAGGACGCTGTCGCTGTCGTTGCTGTGGCTCCTTCTGTATGTTTTCAGCGTGCGGACACTTTCGGGGGCCGTCGTTTTCCTCTCGTGTGTCGTGTTTTCCCCCTTGAACATCTTCATACATGTATATGCCGAATGTATATCTTATAAAACATCCCCCGCATCCTCGATGTTGGTATGTTTTACGCGCGTTAGTGACTCGTAACTTGCATGTTGTGCGCGGCAACCCTTGTGTGTGATGCGGTGTCGAGGAGAAGACGCTGTACGGCCGTACATTTCATTACGTCTGCGAGACTTGCAATATATGCTTCGTATGACTGCCGTTTGTTACAAGTTATAACAAGTGGTGCCGCGGGTGGTGCTTGGTGCACATGTGGGGAAGGTGGAATGAAAACGAAATTGAGAGTTTTCACGCTACAGCTTCAGCTCGGGCATGTTGGTGGGTGGGTGGGTGAGCGGTGGCGGCGAGCAATGTGGCAAAATTACAACCTGCAAGTTCGCGCGCGCCCGAGCTGTGCGCTGTGCAAAAGTTATTGTCTGCCGAATCGACTAGCGCTCGCTCGTTCGTTCGTTCGTCCGTTCGTTTGCGCGCCCGCATGCATGTGTAGGGTGTATGCTTCATGAAGTTTCATTAACGACGTCTTATTTAAGAGGTGTGTGTAATATAAAGTTAATTTCCGAGCGAGTTTATTAAACTTTGATATATTTGTTCAATATAGGGATTAGACTGTTTGACATGTGGAACATATTGCGCTTTGATATTCGCAAAATCGAAATTATTACTCGACTAAAATTAATTCAAATACATTTGTATTTAAATTAACTTTCTTACGCGCCTGATACTTGATCATTTTTGTTCTTCTATGCAAATAAGAACAATAAACGCACACGCGAGCTATGGTTTACAATGGTTAATTTAAATCATGCACGCATTACAACAATTTCTTATAAATAAATGTTGTGTGAGCATTAAATTGAATGCACTTGCATTTGGGGAGAGATTTTCTCGGGATTATGAACCCACGCACGCATCAATAGCGAATGAGGTGCGCGTATGTGAAGTTTTCGCACACATTTCACACGCATTGCGGATTAGTGTGCTTCCTTCGTGCATTATCAAACCGTACTACTGCCACGCTTTTGCTGCAAATCTTCTTACGCCTTGTACACTGGTTTGTTATAATCGCATGATAGAAACGCGTTTATTATATTTATTTGTTTGTTTAGTAATGTCTCGTATTGAAGACGAAGTGAGAGAAGAAAAGCGTTGCAAAATATAGACATAGGTATAACGAGAAGGATGTTTTTGCCAACCCATCAGTGTGTATAGCATTTATAAATAAATGTAGAATTAATAATACGCGTTGTTAAACATCCGCTCGACAAAAGAAGAAAGGTGGGAATTACGCTTCATGGCGATTGTTTCTTGGAAAGAAAATTCAAGTGGAACATGATGGTTTATGAATGGAAAATTGATACGGAATGTTTTTACAAAATAATTACTTTTAACATAGGTTACTTGGTCGTTCAATGAAACAGACTTGTTAAGAGTTCAAATCATATTCCAAGAAGGTAAACTTTAAGTACTCCAGGCTCTAAATAAACTTTTTAACCAAGTCTATTTGCGGTATAATAATATGGACTTGAACGTAGTTCTCGAATTTTACATAGCTTGTTATAAGTGCAAGTTATTCTTGGAGACCTTTTTGCCAAACAAACGACCGTTTGTCCTACTGTCCTGCGCATTTCACCACTCACAGAGCAGCCGATGCACAACTTCGTGAGGTCAAACCCTCATCCACTTACCGCGCGCGGGCGTCTTACGTTTCGCAGCGCACAACTTTGCCCAAATCTAATAACGTGTAACGTGTGTAACGCGCGCGTGCACGCCGATACTGTTTACCGTGTGCCGCACGCAAACCGCGCGCGGGGCGGGCGTATCGTCCTTCTCGGCTTCGGGTCCTGGGATTCGGCGTCCGGCTGTTGCGTCGTTTCATAATATATCAGTGTCGTGAAACAAACGCTCGTCACATATACACAAGTTTCTCTCTACGCCGCGCCGCTCGCCGCTCGTGCGTGGGGCTGCACGCCAGGGACACACCGCAAACAAGGAGCCGACAAGAAGGAACCAACAATAACGAATGTGCGAGCGCTGTTGTGCTGGCACAAGGACCACGCGTTCAACACAACACACACGGAAAGTGAAACATAAACAGGGCGGTGTGACGACTGCCGCCGCCGCCGCCGCCCGGCGCCGCCACCGAAAACGGTGCCACTGGAGCGAAATAACCTCGGCAGAGCCTTCTTGTTTCCGAACGCATACGTCGAATAAAATAAACGCGCGCCCTCACTCGCCTGTATTTATGCGAATTCTTGAATTTATGTTTGGGAATGTTGAAATTTATACTGTCCCTCTAGCACTGCTACCGAAAGTTTTCCGGGAATAAATTCATTGTGCGGCTGCTCTTGAAGGTAGGAGCGCGGTGGAGGTATTCCACCGCTAACTTTGCGATCGGACATAAATTGGATGAAAATTATTTCCGGTTTTTAATCCCGACTAGTTTTTTTTCTTCTTCTGCTTCTTCTCGCTGATCACGTTTGATTTAATCCACGGATTATACCATACTATTTTCTGCTTTATAACTTGGCGCGCTGGGTAATCCGTGGTATATTTTCTATGGCACTCTCTTTTTACTATTATGCATTAATGCACTTCGTGTCGTCTTCGTTTTGCGCGGTTTTACATTGCTCGCCACTCTGTGACGCGTGTTGGCATCCCGGTGCGTTCCGCTGCACGTATCACCATTGTTACTACTTTTCTACTCAGCTAGCCGTGTGCAATAATGCTCGAAACCAACCGGCGCGACTAGACGACTAGCGAGTTGTTTCTAGAATTACTCTTGCCCACGCGTGTTCACAATAGAAGAGTAATAGTGGTAGTTTCGTTTCGCGCTGATGAAATGAATGGTCATTCGGTGGCGGTGGCGACCGACGACGTGCTCTCGATCCTTCGGTCTCTTTTCCTGCGCGCGCGTCGTCTTGCGGTCGGGTCGGTTGGGATAGTTATAAGCCGCGCAGCTAATCGCCTTCATCCGCCGCCTGCGTTGTTAGTCCGAAGAAGAACCACTTAATCTACGATTAGTTTCATTAGCGGCTCGCTCGCTGCCGAAGAGAAAATTCTTTTGCACGAACGCCTCCGATGTACAAATAAACACCAAGGTGCAGACGAGTGGAGTGGAAGAAATCAGACTCACAATCAGCGCCGTGACAATCATTGTCGTGACTTTGCTACGCTGATGATTGCGCTCAAGTGCAGTTATATGAATTGTATCTCTGTGGAAATTATTCAACTTGAAAGAAGCGTTGACAAGCCTACCACTAGCGGGCCTCGATTGATTAATCATTTTTTTGGCTGACGTTTTAATTAACACACGATTGATACACGAGCGCCTGAAGCGAGATTGAAATATTGTTCTAATGTGTGCGTCCGTGTTCCCGTGCACTGCATTGGAAATTGAAAATCAATCAACAGGTAGGAACACGGCACGAGCAGGCGAAGATGATTGAGTGAGTGACGCGTCGCGCTCGCGCACGAACAGGAAGCGCATGGCGTCGGGGACAGTCGAGATGAAATGCATTGTGCGCGCGTACTTTATTTAATCTTCGACCGCCGGCGCCCGCCGTGGCGGTCCCCATCTATCACGCCGCGCACACAGCCATCGATCGCGTCGATCGTTTCAATTTTGCATTTTTATCGGAAACCCATTCGTTTTCCGCGCGCTGCAGTGATTTGATTTCGCATAGTTGCACTTCTCTGTTCGTCGAGCGAAATTGGTTTTGGATTTAGATCTATTAGCATTGGATTATTCACGATCCACTGTGAGTGCGAGGAGCGCATTAGAAAATGTAACAGTTATAAGTTATAACCGTATGTATTTCTTATGTCGGATGGTATTAGATGACATGTATTTGTCGATCGATTCACATCCGCGTGCGCTCGCTTTTTCTTTTGCGCTCCCGTCGTCGCGTGATTCGAGTTCAATTTCCTCAGCGTTGTAATACTCGTACAGCGACATGAAAATGCAATTAATGACATTATCTCGGCGCTGCAAATTATCAAGCGCTTCGCGAGCGCGCACTTTTATTGTCGCCGCTTCCTTAATTTCTTCTGCATTAGCCGTTTAAAACATCGAAGAAACTCTTGCGTACTTATGTACGACTTGCTGCGGTAGTAACGATACAAGCACGTGCGCTGGCCATAATAATTCTGTGGTACAACATAATGAATGTTACCCGCAGTTTGAAAAACGGGTATTCGTAGGCATTCCAAAATTTTATTCTGCGGAGAATAATTGAGATTGCCGTGTTATAATAGGCAATTTGCCATAGATTACTTCTTAATACTATTGTATGAATCTGTCCCGGCGAAAATGAACGAGGAAACAATATGAATACTCGTAATAATAATGTGAACGTTTTTAAACCATGTCCATAAATAGTATTAAATATAATCGTTGCGACGAATTGATGCATAAAATGATTTAAATTCTATCAACCGGCACGAATATAATTTATAGCAATAGCGATAATTGAATGGAACACGCATGAAGCTAATTGAATCGTTATAATATGCTTATATGCGATTTAATTAAATTACAAATTAATTACCGTTTTTGGGCGCTGACGTGTCAAATGAGATTACATAATTTCATTAATATTGCACGATCGATACAACTTTGAATTGTTTCTCCGGTGGTTTGCTGCTGATTGCTTCATTTTTTACCACGTCCGCTGGCATTTGCAGGTTTAGATAGAGTCGGTTAGTGCGCATCGAGAAGAAGCAAACGAACAGTGAAAGTATTCTCACGGTGCAGATGCTCACTCATTGCTTATGTGCACCCACAAATAGGGTCATATGCGATACGCGGCTAGACGTCATCCTCTCTTGCGCGTAGCAAGCAACAAAATTGGTTTCAATGTTCATTACCTTGGAATTTAAACTTTAACGAGAATTGCTCCTTTTGTATCTTCTATATCCACTTGCCGCCCGCGCATACATTGCACTAATCTTCGCGGAAGTTTCAAACGAACTTGCAGTGAGGAGCTAGTCGAATCGTTGAGGGGTATTATTTCCAATTTCATCACAGTATCGACAACTCAAGCGTACCTAGTTACATACACTTTCAATCAAGTGAAGTAATACTTACTTACTTATAAGATTTGCAATAGAGAAATACTTTTAAATAAATGTAATCGCATTGCGTTACGGTTACCTACAATCACTACAACTTGCGTTTTCTCGAATTAACTTGGTTTAAAGATCACATCCATTCCGCCCGAAGGCGAATTGCTGCGTTGCGCGGGGACGATTTAATGCCGGCATTAAATCACAGCTCGCGCTCGTTCAGGTCGTAAACTTCGAAACCGAATCAAATATTTGCGACGTCAACCGTGTAGCAACTATAGCAGACCTATTCTTTGACGAATTTGTATTTACTTGCAACAAGTTGTCTTTGCTACACTTAGTTGTCAGTGGTTCACGTCGGTACACACAAAGGTAGATCAATCGCTTATTTGCAAAGTTCGGTTAGACATTTGACAACGATTTAACGCAGCGAATTGTTATGTATTTGCTAAGCACAATCAAGATGACTGTATTTGGTTTTGATATGAACCGCATACGAAACAGATGCGAAACGAAACCGCTGAAGTGTGTCGCAAATCTAATTCAGCTCATAAATTCTCCTAAATTGGATATGACAATTATGGTATATTCTGATTGATAAATCTGCTAATTATACGTTTGCAATGATTTCAATCTGTAACTCGCAGGCATTATTTAAACCAGAATATGCAATATATTTAAATTTTTATATTATATTACGAAATTACGAATTGTTTTATAATACCCCCAGTCACATGATTAAATCGTAGAAATTTTATGAAACTATATTAGAAACCACACTTATAATAATTGGCCATGGAGGATAACTTTCATTTTCAACCATGGTGTGTATCATCTTCTTAATCTTTCATCGTGACTTTTAACCTTAATGCACACCCAGATAATTCACAAATTCTTGAGTAACATTGAATCGGGTTATGCTGGTGTGCATCTTTTAAACAATACACAATATTTATTGTCTACCTGGCCACTCTCTAAAAAATAGCTGACGTAATAGAGCAATTGTAGTATGCACACTTTGCCACAATGAAACAATAATTACCCATTTGCAAGCATCGTTCTCGTTTCAATGTGATATAAGAGTGACATGTATGGTAAAAATTCAATCGGCATCACCTACCTACTTGCTGCTGCTGCCGCTACCTAAAGAAGTCTTGCGAAATAGACGAAGCATTGGGTTAATGACCCAACGATGCGGAATCGCGCGCGGATGGTTTACAGTTATCCATCCTGATGCCGTAGACAAAATCGACAAACCAAGGAGCTATGATTAACAATTACTGCAGATGATTTTTCACTGCAAAAGAGATGATAGGAACGAACACCTTTGCAACCGAGCACGACATCTCATCTGTATAAAATCAGCATAAAATTAAACTCATTTGCATTCATACGGGCGTCGAGAAGATTCGATTGTCGCGAGCGGTATGTGTTCTATGCAAACGAGAGAAAGATTGAACCTCCGAGTTAATGTCGCGCACTCCGCTCCGACCCGACTGACTGAATGATGCGAAGAAGCCGGCCGAGAGAGTGCTGGCAAAAGGTTGACGTTGCGAGATCGAGTCGACAGCGTGTGCGCGCCAAAAGCTGTTTCGACATGATTCCATGAATTTAATGTGATAACGTTCCAGCCATTCTTTGAGCTCTTTGGCTCTCTCGAAAACTGTCTTGGATCCAAGTCAAACGTTCCCATTTCGGCGGCTAACGATTATTTCCTCGGTGATATTGTTTCCTATTGCGTTTACTAGTTTTTAGCGCCCATGGCTGAAGCGGATATTATTATCGTTTTTACCATTGCTCGTTTCAATTATACACTTAGCGGCGAAATGTACAAAGAATATTGCGTTTTAATGGTTTCGACACGCGCATCATCAAAAACAAATATCCGTCGATTATGGGCCTAATCACTTTTACAATTTTCCCCCTGCGTACGTTTTCATTGTTTTAAAGAGTTTGGCCAATTATAAATGATCGTTTTTCTTCGCGTCAGGGAGGCGCATTTCTTTTTCACCCCGGGCCGAAACGATGTTCTTCTTCATCTCGAGAGTTCATTTTTCTTAGCGGCTATTATTTTTTGTCAACGGGTGTGCGGCGAGTCGTTAGCCGCCCTCCGCGTCGAAGAAGCTTTGTCTCTCTGGCTTGATTAAGTGCCAAACTGGCGGGCTGGCGGTGGGCTTTTTCATTTCGAGCTGCGGGGTGCAAACACGATGCGATGACAACGACAATCTTTGGCGTAGTATCTCCTCCACCGCCGCCGCCCGTCGACGGCGCATTGTATTCGTGTGTATATGTCGGCAGCGAAGGCGGCGTCTTCCTTCCGCAGATAGACAGACGTTAATATAGATTAGGATGAAGAAAGTCGTTAACTGCACGACGCCGACGTCGGCAGCTGTTTCGGCAAGCGGTGCCGGGCGGCGGCGGGTTGGTAACCCGAACGCGACGCACTGTCGCACTTGTCGTTCGGCATAAATAATCTCCTGTTTATGCAAAACAAACTGGGGCGAATCCAGTGCACAACTCATGCCGGTGCCTTGCGCAAACCGTGCAGGCGCGCAGGCGAGGAAATATTGCCGATGTGAATATGAACGTATCAAGGCTGATGCAGTTGATTGCGCGATGCGTGTTTGTAATGAACGTACATATAGGTAGCTCGTTTCGGTGCGTTTGCGATAGCCTTCGAGATTATTGATGGGTGACTTTTCCCTTGGAGTGTTTTTCGCAGCGCGTAATCGTTGCGTGAAACATGTTTATTATCTATTGGCAATGGTAATACTTTTATGAATTCAATGAGAAACCACTCAAATTCTTGCTGCCCTTCCGCGATTTGATTTAATTCGCTTCCCTCCCTTATCACGCATCAGCGAACGTGGAGATCTATTCGGAGATTATTATTTGCTGGCCTTCATCTGCAGAGATATTAATTCGCTGTTCGTTTGTCATCATTGCGTCGGACAGAATGTGGTCGGTGGGTTTTGGATGAGTATGTGTGCGTGAGTGCTCACAAAACCGCCTGCATGCGTCATCACCGCTCCGTGTTTAATCAGAGAGACGACGCAGCCGATAACTTTGCGGCAATTAATTAACCCCCTACCGCATGAACGACCCTCGTTGCATCTCTTCTGGCAGGACGAAATGTATGAAGTTGATTTCCGCATTCAGTCAACAAATTGGTTTATTTCTCGAAATAATAATCTTGAATATTTTTTCTTTTATTTTTTGTTTGGAGAAATACATTGTCATTCCCGACAATGTAACTGAGGTGAATAATAGTGCTCCAAGAGTTGGATGGAAGTTTCAAGCCAACGGCCTGCTGATTACTATCAATTCCATTTTGACGGCGGTGTGTTATTCTTGATCAACGTTACCACCGCCAAGCCTCGACGACGAGCGAGCGCTCCCGGATACAATAACGCGAAATTGTGACTAAAACTTAAACAACAGCGTTCGACGTCGACAGACGCGGATTCGCACCCTGTTTTGTTGTCTCATCGCCGCGCCATCCGAACGAAAGCTTTGGAGCGTAAAACTCCCACACGAGGGATTGCCGCCGCCATCGCCATATAGTCATAGAAAGAGTATGCGTTGAGACGTTGCAAGTGCACTATATACTTTTAGTTGGGTGACAATATTGCGCAGTTGTTTTTTAAGACAATACAGGTTGTGCTATAATATTCACACATTTAGCATTTTCTATGGCGTTTAATTGATTTAATAATACATTTCGAGTGAAATGCATTCAATTAATATATAATTTGCTTTTGAAACTTTATACAAATTGAATAGAAAAAACAATGAAAGTAAGACACATGCGAATAGGTACTGTGTGTGACGGCGACAGTTTCTTATTTGGCGTAAAGCGAGCAGCGCGAGGCGGCGCGAATGTAAATCATGACGGCGCGCATTATAATTGTAATAGGCGACGAAACATGTGTAGTCGACTCGTGTAAATTTATAACAGCGCACAGATTGGAAGTTTCCGCGCCCCAGCGTACGTAAAGTTGGTGATGACGGCGTTGGGAAAAGTTCGCTCCGGCGCGCTCGCGCCCGTCCTGTCGTCGCGGCGCGACAAAATCTTGATGCGAACTTTAATTTCGATTTTAATCTCGATGCGTCGCGGAGGCGAAGATTATGCGCCCTCTGCCTGTCTCCGGGCGTCGTGTTTGATTAATTTTTCATATTCTCATTCTTATCGCTCTCAAAATGTCTAATTGCATTCGATGTACTCCACAGATAACAGTTGTATGTATGCATTTGGAACAAATTACATTGGACGCGGGCAATTTTTAATTAAACGTGCGACGGTGGTAATTATATTGCTTGGCCTAATTAATTTCCGCATTGTCTCGCCGACGGCAGGCCATCACTTATTGTGTGCTCGGCACTTTTCTCCACTTTCGTATGATATTTATGCAGTACAATAGCGTCGAGGATAGAGACGTTTCAACTTTGTATCGCCGTCGATTATCGTCCTTGCGGCATTCTATTCGCCTACGTCAAAAAGATACTACCCGCCCGGCCCTTTATTTCTTGTTATTGTCGCTCGCGCGGCCCGAGTGCGGTCGCCGTCCTGCATGCCGGCGGGATGTATCTCTGTTGCGCTTAATATTATTATAGTCATTTTCGTCCGGAATTTATTGCAAACGATGATGCTATAAAGAACAAAGCGCACGCGGCTGGCTGGTGGGATGCGCTGCTGCGTGCGCTGTGTGTGTTTGCTCCGAAAACCATTTTGCCGGCGAGCTCTCCCCTTTTGCTGGGCAAAGGAAAACGCCGGCTATTATATTCGAGGGGCTCCAAGAGAGCGTGCGCTTCCGACAAGTGCGCGTGTGAAAAACTAGGCGAAATGTATCAAATAAAATAGAACAAGAGCGGCGCAAAATGCGTAAGAAGGGTCGCTTTTGCGCGTCCTTTGAACGTTTTTGGGATGAAGAGGCCTGGCTAACGGTTGTAAATTTTTTCCTCGGGACGCCTCTTTTCTTTTCTTTAGCCGGGTATTAAGGGTTCTTTTCCTTTCTTCCGTTCATCAATATTTATTGCTGCCCAAAATATATTAGTTTGTGAGGTGTGCCTGTTGTAATTGGAAATTGAAACTGGATAATAATTCTATTTCCATTATTAATAATTGTTTATTTTTGTTCTAGGTATGAGTTCGAAACGATTGTCTTCCTTCTACCTAACCGTATCGAGTTGTCAAGTGAGTAATTACATCACCATACAAAATATCACTGACCGACATGATATTTTCTATTATAAATTATAAATGTCTACGCAAATTGTTATTTATTCATCCTTTGGAAGCGAGCATAAAACATTTCTATTGTACATCGGTGACCCAGAAACAGAGTTGCGCACGTACGCGGATAAAATACAACGCGTGACAATTTTTCCGTTGCGAACTTGTGCGCACGTCAAGGATATATCATCAATGTTTTGTGCGAGGCGTATCGAATTCAGTTCATATCCCATTAGCTGTATGCTAATTGCGTTGGGCGGTTTTAGGTATTGCTTTGGATTTGTTGCGTGCGCGTATGTGCGCACCATCAATTCATGCAAATGATCAATTTGCGTCCAAATATAAAATGTATACCAAAGAAATTTGGATTTAAATGGTCAACGCTCTGAATATGGAATGTCCTTGTGGTTCGAAGTAATTAGGAAGTAGATATAGGATTCGTATTTATTCCTCATCTGGCACGTTGGTACCGAGCTGGTCCAAAAGTCCAGCGCTGACTGCCGAATTCGCAATGTCGATGAATGCGCATACGAGTTTAGTAGGACTTTGACGCCGTTGACGAGGATTATAAATGCTTGATGGACTTTTCGCGCAACGCAAAATTCATTATGCAAATCTGCTCAATGCCAACCCAAACGATAAAATATAGAAAGAAGCTAATCAATCTCGGAAGCAATCAAGGATCAAATTTCAAGTGCCTCTTATCGAAAACATATTTATTTATTTAACGTGAACAATTAATCAGAGTTTACTGGCCAATGATCCAGCTGTAGTAAAACGCGGCGGAAGTGAACACATCGGGCTTGCCCTTGGCGCACGGAATGCCCCAGGAGACAATGCCGATCTGGCGACCAGATTGGTCAATCAGCGGGCCGCCCGAGTCACCCTGGCACGCGCCCTGTCCGACCGGCGAGCTGGTGCACACGTGACCGGTGGTGATGGGCGCATAGCCGACCATCTGCTGTGCGCATTCCTGCAGGCTGATGTCGCGCAAATTGATGTATTGCAGCTGCTGCGGAATGCTGCCTGGGTAGGAGGTGAGACCCCAGCCGCTAAGCGTGAGGGTCTCGCCCGGTTGAGCGTCATTAGTGCGCAGCGTGATTGCGCGAACGTTGCCGCCGAGCGTCAGCGGCGTGGCGAGCGTCAGCACGGCGACGTCGTTGATGATCTGACTCGGCTCGTAGGACTGGTGATAGACGGCGCGTGCGACACTGGCGCGCTGTCCGCCCTCCCCGAGGTTGGTGATGCCGGCGACGACGTCCATCGGGTCGTTGGAGCCATAGATGCAATGGGCAGCGGTGAGGATCTTGGTAGAGCTGATCACCGAACCGCCGCAGATGTGCTGACCGCGCACCTGCAGTGAGATCTGGTGCGGGAACTGACCCGAAGACGCCGGGTAGCCACCCACGATGCGGTGCTTGATGACCGTTGGGATAGCTGCAAAAGTGAACCATGAAATATGATTGTCAAACTTCTGAGATAGGTCCTACCCAGGCAGGCTGGCAGCACCAGGGCGATGAACAGTAGGACCTTCATTTCGAATGGATTGTTGTCTCAGAACTACATCTGGTCGCATTAAACTCGCTTATATACCGCTGTTATCTTAAAATGTAGATAGTCTAATTGAACTAGAGTAGAGAGTATTGTTTTCGAAGATTTTTAACAAAATTATATACTTCACAATTCAAGTTCAAGTAGTTAGCCCTGTTTCAAATTTAAATTGAATACGTAGCCTTTGATAACCTAATCATTGCAATGATAACAATCGGAGTAATTAGGATACTATAAATAGCACACGTGTAAAAAACGCATTTAGGTCATAGATGCTCCATAATCCATTGATAATGATACATGACGGATGTGTAGACATCCGGATAGCCTTTCGCGCACGGCCTCCCCCAGGACACGATGCCGACCAATGTGCGCGCGGCGTCGATTAACGGCCCACCGGAATCGCCGTAGCACGTGCCATGTCCGCGCCGCGCGCTGCTGCACACGTGGTAGTGTCGCACGCCATGGCGACTGTGCGGCAGAAGTGTCTTGCACGTCGCCGCATCCACGGCCGTCACGCGCAGCGATTGCAGCAGCGGCGATACTTCGCCGTCGCGCGTCAAACTTCCCCAACCGCTCACGATGAGCTCTTCGTCCTCGCGTAATGGTTGCTGGCGCAGCTCTATAGCGTTGATTGTCGCATCGAAGGCGATCGGCTTGTGCACAGTGATCAAAGCAATATCATGCGCTAATAATGTCGCATTAAATCTTGGATGAATGACGTGTGATATTACACTATAAGTGTTCTTGTTGTTTGTTGCATCGCGCAAGTTTGTGATGCCAGCGTATACTTTCAACTCACGACCTGGTCTGAGAGAAATTAAATAATTAAACATATGGGATTATTTGGAGTTAGGAAAGACTTACTTGAGGCAATGAGCGGCAGTTAGTATTTTCGTTGGTGAAATTATAGATCCGGCGCATTTATGAATTTGTTTGTGTTGCAAGGACACTTCGAAGTCGAATTGTCCTGTTAGGTCCATTTCGCCACCCACAATGCGGATATCCAAGTCGGGTTGCCCTGTAATAAAATCTTGTAATTATGCTGGTAATTGTTTTGGTCACAACTTTAATTTATTTACATGAATGGCCGTGAAGGACTGAAAGAAGAAATAATGCAATAGCCTGTTGAATCATTGCCTTACCGTTTATGTATGAGATGTGAAGATTATCAATTTCCTTATATTTGCGGACTTCTTATCTGTTCGTTGCTTTTATTGCTGGTATTTTTACACTTTATGAATATATCAACAAGTTCTGAGTAATGCTTTGCATTTATAGATGCTATTCATCATTTATTTTATTCTTTAATTTCTCCACTTAATTAAAAAGCAATGTTACTGGCGGCAACATGTTTCGATTATATTTAAGAGGAGAAATTAAATAATAAAATAAATAATCAAGTTCTCCCTAATGGAAAGAAAAATAATAAATAATACTATTCATCCGTAAAATTAATTTCTGGCACGAATTTTCAAGTAATCGTGAAGCACGATGATCATTGTTTTAATTTTATTGCTTTATTTAAAACTTGCACCTTTTGAAACAACAGAATCGTATAAAAAGAGTAAGAAACTCGTATGAGTAAGTTAATCGCCATGGCGACTATTCTACGGCATCTTTTCTTGATCGTTTTAATATCAGCATATTCTGCAAAAGGTAAATACGTGAATAACCACTTCTTAGAAATTACGTTCGAGATTAACGCTCCATTCTAATCACTTTTATAATTGGAATCACGGAGGTCATCCAAGTTATTGGGCAAATAGCGATGAAAGCAGCGAAAGCGACGAAAGTGACGAATGGTGTTGGTATGGGGATGATCCGCCGCCGACCACTCTGGCTCCACGCGACGACTTCGCGATGATTGTCTCGATTCGCTACGATAATGGGCCACATTACTGCAGTGGTTCGCAGATTCACTATGATATTGTCCTCACTGCCGCCCAATGCGTGCACAAGTACCTACTTAATACGTCAAAAGTTACTAAGTGTTTTACACCGAAATTAGTTTGAGGGCACCAAACCACTTGCGAGTACACGCAGGCG
>JARJDR010016526.1:0-24371 GCA_030264135.1 Myllaena sp. GC000078 | reverse complement strand
CTCCCATCCCCAACACTCGTAACATATGGAATCGTTTGTTGTTTCGCAAAACGCAATTCGGGAAAAAAGGCGGCGCAAGAAACAAATAGGCAACAATAAAAGTTAACAGCGTAAAGTTTAATAAATTCTAATTTATCTTAGGCGCAATTCTCGAAGAAAGAAACAATTTTTGCTACGCGCACTATGTAAATGCCACAGAGCAACAACTTTGTGCCCCATCGAGGGAGGACAGAGGCGATTAAAAAGCACGCAGACTGAGCGAAACTGATTTTTTAAACGCAACTTAAACTTTCTTCTTCTTCTTCTTCTGCATCACCATCGTTGTGCGTAGTTTGCATCTGCTCCGTCCCCAAGAGACTAGCAAAAGTTAAGGACACGAGATTGCAAACTTAATATTCACGCGAACATTCTGGGATCCATCCTGTGGGATATGTAAGAACATTCTTCTTTTAATTTCCTGACAGCATCAAATGGATTACGGCGCGCGCGCCATCGATTTATCTTTTTTTTCAATTCGCATTCGAAATTACAATATTACGCGCACGTAATTGCATTCGTTGGCATTTCGCCGATGCAGATTGGAACTGTCAACATTTACACTACTTGCCATCGTCATCATCATCAACATATACATCGCACGTCCACTCCAATTAACTCTTTTTGTGTATTATGAATATCCTCTCTGGGTGCAAATTTATATCATCGATTTTGTGTGCCCAACATGAATTGTTAATTTTTCATCGGCGCAATGTTTTATTCATCAATTATTTGTGCGCCGACAAAGTATTATTTAATGGCAGCGATGGAGGAATGTATGAAATTACGCGTTGAATTTTTGATTTTGATTATCCGCCCGTAATTGACTTTCGTTCCCCTCCAACTCGTGCCGAATAATATTTTTACAACACCCTAATAGCGCAATAAAAAACTATACATTGCTTTCCTGATGGATGCGCTTGGAAATTGCCCCTCGGATTTCTTCGAAATTTCAACTTTTCAACAATAGAGAAGAAGGACAAATGCGAGCAATATTTGTTACGCTGCGTTTGAGCCAAAGAGCCCAGCCAGCAGCCATAATGCCTTGTACGTGCTTCTACGCGCGGATTTTATCATTTATTTAACCAACATTGCAGCCAGCAGGACGCGTAAGAGGAGGGTTTGGATTTTACTCTATTTCTGGCTTTGTAATATCCATCCTTCGGAGGGGACGCCGCCAATGGCATTGCGCTCGTAAAATGCTTCATTTAACCGCCTGCACCTTTCAGATAAATAAAATCCAATACATACCGATCACAGCAATTGCTATTGCCTTACCTTTCTTGGCGTTCCAAAAAAAAAACCCAACTCAATGACAAATTATGCCTTCAGCCGCAAATTGGGATTGATCCTTCCTCTCATAGCTCTAATTTATCCAGATTGGTAATTTTTTATCGGTTATCTTAATAGCTGACGCGTTGGGTAAAGTTGATCCGGCGTAACGTACACACGCGGTGTAATAAAGTGTCGCCTTTTGTGTGGCGCCTAATCCGCGTGCGCTTCCAGCTCCGCGTTCGATCAAAGTCTTTTGTGCGTGCCGCAGCATCCGCAAGAGCTCCATCAACGCCCCCTCCCGAAAATGCAGGGATTTATTCGCGCTCGCCGCGCTGCGCTGGGTTGATGTTTGGAAATATTTTGCGACTAACTTTCGAACGATGATGATCAGCAAATTAAATATGAAGAATTTCCTCCTCGCCGATGGAATGTTTGGCGAAAAGTTTCGAATGGTTCAAAAGTTATGATTTTCGCGACCACAAACCGCTGAATTTGATTATCTTGCGGATTAATTATGAAATGTTTTGCGCAATTTAATTCGCGCCGCATTGTTGTGAGTGTGATGGGCGGAAAATAAAATGCAGACAGACAGCAAGCAGACAGCAAATTCAGCGCTTTCTTTCATTCCGAACCGAACGCTTCACTTCGAGTAGGGTTACACTCGAAGAGAGTGTATCTTTTCTGCAGAGTTGTAATTGAGGCGCGTCCCAACAACACATCGACATTATCTATTCTCTTTCATCCAACAGCATATCCTGCTTCCGTGTTTAAACATATTTGAATGCGAACACTTTGTAGGATGGAAATGCAAAATAATGCACATGCTCATAACATGAGAGGCGCCCCGGAAACACTTGTCTGCTGCCTGCCAGACACAAAGGATTTTGCGATGATTGAAGCAAGCGATACTTTAGTGCAATTTTTTTTGCTTCAACGTTGAAAGAATAGTGTTCATTTGCACTAACTTTTCGCCGGGTGAAAAATGAGGAAGTTTTCTTTCTCTCGTGCGTCGAGGATTGATCTGAATAATATTATACACCTTTCCGTAGTATAATTAAGACACGGTCGGGCGTAAATCGTGCGTGATTAATCCGCGGCGCCAGCGAAAGAGCGGAAAGAGATTCTTTTAATCTTTGGCGACATAATTCACTCCTTCGCCAACGCCAACGCCAACGCCGAATACAAAGTGTTATACATTTCTTCCGTAATGCAATTTTATTCTGGGCGACATTTCGAAATGAAAGTTTTACATTTAATTAAATGATTTTATTAGCTAACAAGTTGTTAGCCAAGGCGCCTGGTGTGCAATTCACTAATAAGGAAAAGATAAGTCTGCCTGCCGGACGGACGGACGGGACGGACGGACGGCCGTGTCTTCTCCCCTCTGGGAGAAGAGATGGATGAGCCAAAGCACTCTGCTCTTCGCCAGAGGAAAATGTTCCAGATCAGATTCTTTGCGCTTGGAAATTAAAGAAACGCCCGTGGACCGGAATAATGATGAGATAAATTATATACGTCTTGGTAACCTTTGCCGCAATTTCTCTTCTTGCCTCCTCCTCCCCTTTGCCGATATTTGCACAAAGTTCAAGTCTGTCATCATTCATCGCAACGCGGGCGGTTTTTGCTGACTAATTTGCTTTTGGCTGCTGCAGGTCGACACACCCGACAGCGTGCTGCAGAGCGGCTTGGGTCTCACCGATTTGGGCCAGCACGCCGTCCTGCGATCGATGGTCGATCCGCGCGATTACGATCGCCTTCGACACCTGCAGATGAATGGTGGCGGCGCCGGTGGCGACGGCGCGATTGGCAATACGTTCGAGGAGACTATTTACAAGGTAATTATTCAATCAGATCAATAGACTTGACTTGAGAAAGATTTCCATGGAAAGATTTAAATGGCACGTAATAAGTAGAATGCGTTACGAGGCACGTTTTGCATTTAATTAAACCGCAAGGGTGTCGCACGTCGTCGACTTTAAGCACACCCTGTGGTGTTGTCGACACCGAAACTTTGTTAACAACAATTCCGAAATTCCAAAAAGAAATTATTATAGTGGAAATTTCGTCTTTTATAGTTGAAGCTGCAGGAGGCGCTGCGGAAGCGGGAGAAATTCACCAAGGAACACGAAGAGGTAGGAATTTCATATTAATTTTTAGTTTGCAATTTTCTATTGCGCGAGGGGCGTGGTGTAGAAAAAACATACGCGAGTGAAAATTCAATTACCATCGTGTCACAACCATCTGTTTTCATTTGCAATTGCCAACCAACAACCCAACATCGCCTCTCTAATAAATCTCAATACGCGGGCATCCCAACCCCCCTCGTTTCCTCCCGCCCCGCGCGCGTTGCGGTATGAATGAGTGAAAGGGGCGCAAATCCGCGACTGCCGCCACCATAATTGTACCTATGTGGCAATGGGAAACAGCAAAAAAAAAATAACAACAGCGCTATATAGAGGATGAATTTCCATCTTTTATTCTCATGTGACTGACTTGGTCTCCGGTGTGATGATCACCATAGTGTTCCTACATGGGATTAAGGTACTAATCGGGCTCACAATGTGAAATATAATAACAAAATATGATGACATCGTCAATTTTCAACACGTAGGTACTCGGCGCGTAATGTTTCATGCGCCAAATGTTATTTTGCATAATTTTCCGCCCCCAAAATGCGTCGTTTTCGATCGACTCACTGCTTTGCTCAGCATTTTTTTTGCGCATAGGGAGCGATGAGAGTACATTCATAAAACAAAATATACGACACTTTAAAAAAATATTATCGTGCATGTTGTTTTTCCGGGGCCCGTCTTTGTCCTCTGCCACTTTACGATCCGGAACGCAGAGCGCGTGTAAATTAACTTATGTTTATGACGAGTGCCTGCAAAAACAATTTCGCCCTTTTATTAAATGTATCATCCTCATCCGGAGAACGATGTAAATACGGACAAAAATCATGATTCTTCAAGAAATGGCGGGGAATAATGGAGTTGTGCAAACTTTTCAGATTTTACGCGACATAAAACAAGGACTATTGCAATTGGGCAAGGAGGGTATTCGCGGCCCGCTGACTTCAGGTACATTAAGCCTTATATTTTTTCCATGCTTCGCTTCCTTACTAACCGACTCTTTTCCGTCTTCGTCTTTGCATCTTGAATGAATTTAACTAAATGAATGAAGACGATACGTACATGTACGATGAAGACGCGCGGATGCTAGCGCCACACCATCACCATCTGCATCATCCGCATCCACATCATCCGCACCATTGGTATGATGAGCCGCCGTACGAGAGTGATCCGGAGGACTTCCTGATGGGTGGCTCGCCCGGTGGGCCAACGGCAACCATCCAAAACGGGCGCGTGTGTTTTACGCTCAATCTGCGGCAGGAGCCCAACAAGGGCGAAGGTGTGATATCATTGCGCAGTGCCGGAGACATCTCCCTGCCGCGTGGTGAAGCCCAAGTGACTGCTCCAAGAGGCGGCACACCGCGACGAGGTCTTATTCTGCCCCAGGCCGGCTATCCACCAACCATCATTCCGTTGACGCATTCAAGGTGAAACAAAAAGCATTCGCGAAATATTGTAAGAAAGTGTAATGTAATTGCGGGGGTGGATATAGGGATAGGGAGAGTGGAGATTACGCCGGCTCGGATGTGCAGAGCGTCAGCTCGCGACTGTCGACGCTGTCGGTGGACACGAGCCGCTCGGAGGCGTGCGCCGATGTGTGTTCGCCGCAGTACTACACCGCATTGGAGGAGAAGATTCGCCATTTTCGTAAAACCAACAGCGTTGGAGGCGGTGGAGGAGGAGGAGGAGGGTATGCACGTAGCGAGGATGGTCTGTCGCCAAGCCAGAGCTCCGACTACGAGGATCAGGACGACGCGGATCACGAGGATTACAGCAATTGCAGCCAACAAGTTGCCACCGTGCACATGGTAAGTGCTTATCCGGATGTACGTAAAAAACGCATAGTGCTTATCGACAATTTGCTCTCTCGCCCTCAGTCGGGTGACGGTCGATCGGCGGGCGTCGCGCATCTCGTCGGCAAGGTGCGCGGCCTGCGCGAAGATGTGCAACGCAAAATCTCGCGTTTGAAACAGGAAAACGCCGCCGAACACCAGCAACAGCAGCAGCAGCAACAGCAACGCGCGTTTGTCTGCTCGGCGAGCTCCGTAGAGAGTCTTCCAAGCGGTTCCGGTTCGAGTAAGCCTTATTCCCTAATCCATCCCAGTGGGCAGTCATATTTCATGAGTACGCGTATTAGGTACCCAAGCGTTGGTGCGCGCCGGCAGCAATCACAGTTCGATCTCGACGGAGGACGTCTCTGCACCGTCGCCCACCTCCACCGAACCCCAACCGCACATCATCGGACGGGCAAAGGCCCTCGTCGACTGCACTCCTAGTCCTTATGATAAAGAAGCTTTAAAATTCAAAGTAAGTGCTTTTAAACTGCTTTTTCCTTGATCCTCGATGATTCTAGCTGATGTTTGCTTGTGGGAGCAGAAAGGTGATATAATTGAGATACTCTCGATGAACGCGAGCGGTCAGTGGAAGGGCATCTGCCATGGACGTAAGGGCACGTTCAAGTTCATCAACGTCGAGTTGCTTTCCGAGCGCAGCACCAGCAGTAGCAGTGCCAAAGTACGCCGCGACTTGCAATGGCGCCATCAACGCCAACACCGCAAAGGAAAGCCGCCATTGAGCGTGGAGGATCTCCTCCTGAAAATGGGTCTTCAGGAGTACATTTCCGTGTTTGTGCTCAACGGCTACGAGGACCTCGAGCTGTTCAAGGAGATTGAACCATCCGATTTGGACTACCTGGGGATTATTAGCGATGACCATCGGGCGAAGCTGCTCACCGCCGTGCAACTGCTCCACGACATGGATTGTAAGTAAAATCCGAACCTAGCCGGGGCAGCAATCTTTAGAACTCTGCACTTTACAGCGGGTAGTGAAGGAGACATTGCGGGATCCAGCAGTGATGGTGGCGGAAATAGCAGTACGGTGGGCGGCAGCGTCGGTGACGCCTTTGGTCGGCGGCAGTTCCCGAGGGACTCTGGTTGCTACGATGCCCCAACGACGCTCAAAACTGCCACAACCACCAGCTCAGAGTTGAGCGCAGACCACCATCCTTTCTGCGATCCCACCAACAACCTCGACTCGGTCGTCGAGCAATGCAACAACGAGATTCTCGCACGTGTACGACAAGCACAGAAGAATGCGCTCAACCTCAAAGAGGACATCTACCAACCAAACATCCCCAATTCCACCAGCACTGAAGCGATGCTGCTCATGCGCGGCAAGACCAAAGACTCCTATGTGAGTCTTCATGGCCAGACGACACTCACCGATCCCTGCAGACGCTCTCTGCTCAGTGCATCGTCTCGTCGAAGGGGTGGTGGTGGTGGTGGTGTGCCGCCGCCCGGCGAGGAAAGTTGCGAAGCGGACCAGAAATCCCACAGTGTTAAGTACGTAGTAGGTGGCGCTAGCGGGCCGGATGTCGTTGCCGATGTGGTCGGCGTTGGCGGCATCCAGCGTGGCGGCGGCGGCGGCGGCGGGTGTCTCAGTGAGAAATCCAGTGATTCGGGGGTAAGTAGCAGCTCCTTATCGTCCACGCATCCCAAAGAACAACCTCGATCCGCCGTCCTCCTCGAGAATCCCCACAACCACCATCATACCACGCATCATCAACTGCTTAGTTTTACGAATTGTGCCAATAATCGTACTACGACAACGTCCAATACTGCCAATAAGAATCTCGCTTGAAACTCTACTAAAATTTTCAATTCTAAATGAATATTAAATTAATACGCTACGCATGCATATACATACGATAGGCAAATACATACATTTAAAATCACAACACACATTACAAAACGAAGAACGGTACTGAATTCAAACGAAGAAGAGACGGAGAGAGTTTGATACAAGAGTATTATACAAATATCACACTTTTTACATCATTTGATATTGACACTTATTATTGTACTGATACTTTTTATTCAACCCTTCGTATTGTTTATGATTAAGTACTAAGTACTACTTACGCTCAAGATCTATATCTATATGTAAGTATACTATTATTTTCTACTCATAATTTTAACAAACATCAAATTTTATAACAATGTAAGCAATCCTGTTAAAATTTGAGTGGGAAATTTTACGTACACACCCAATATGTACTTAACACGAATTATCATTACATTGTGTGAATGTTTAAAGTTTTGTAAATAGGGACAAGATTGAGAAGAAATGGAAGAAGAAGAAGAAGAAGAAGAACGAAGAAGAAACAAGAAGTTACAAGAAGTTTGGAATTCCAACGAAAAGTGATATCTGCTGATTGTTGCTACTATAAATGAATAAGTATAGGTACTTACCGAGATGCAAAAAGGGCGTGTACATAAAAACAATCTACAAAAATAATTACACACAAATTCGCAACATATGTGTATATAGAGGGAAGAGGAAGAAGTTTAGCGTAATTCGTTGGTCTCGATCGGATGATGAGTGAATGTATATACAGCAGTTATTAATGATTATTATTATTTATTATTTTGATGTAACGAGAGAGAGAGAGGAAAAGACCACTAGTCTTGCTTTTAGCTTAAACAAATTATGAATGATACGAATTGACATTTTGTAAATAATATTGAAAGAGACGAAGGATGAAGAAAACCAACACATAATCAAATTTTAGAGTCCTTTATCATGTAATTATTATATTGCCGGTAATTATTATTAATACCTATTAACTTTTATTACAATATGATTATCTTTATTATTATTATTGACTGGACATAAAGAAATTTGTTATTATGTAGTTATTACGAAGCGAACGCAGCGATTAACAAAAAAAAATGCAAATAACGAATGAAGAAAAAAAAATGCATAAATAGGCATATCACCTATGAAATTATACATGTTACATGTATTTAGGATGTGTTACATATACATGTCAGTCAATAAAATAGGAGAATTTATTAAATTCCCTCGCAAAGTTATAATTCGCTGCTAAATAACGACATTTGCATTATTGGACATTGCACAATCTTATTGTTAATTTTAAGTTAATTGTTAATCGCCATCGTCTCCCAGAATCATTCTCATTTCACTTTTATTCTCACTAATCATTATTTTCAACATTATTTTCTTTATAATTTCACAGAAGCGGTGATAACAAATATATTCGTGCACGTGGCAACCCTGTGGAACGTGGCAAATGTCAAAAATGGCGCTTCTTCCGGCGACTCATTCGAACTGTCATTTATGCCAGTTACGTTGGCGGCGGTTGCGTCTGGTTGCGTCGGCGTCAGTTACATGGCGATTTTCAATCAAGAAACAACGGAATTCGAGAAAAAATTATCGATACGTTGTAATAACGCCGCCAAACTTCGTGCACTCACTTGCGCCGAACTAGTCGCTGTTAGTAATAAGAGGGTTACGCGCAGTGGAGACGGTGTCAGCAGTTGCGCGTCGGGAGTTCTAGAATGTGCGAAGATCAACAAGTGCATCGGATAAATAGCTTCGTAAAAGAACAATTAGTGCCTCCAGTGCAGGGAAGCCCTTGTGGGCTTGTGGAGACTTGTTAGTGACCTGAGCGCCGTTTGTTTTGGATACAACAGCATTTGCAGCCCTACATGGAAAAGGTCAGTGCCAGTTCTTACATTATCAATATTTTAGCTTGTAAGTTGCGTTTGCGTCCTTGCGCCCTTAAATTGCACCCTTGACCCCTGCGGCCTTCGAATGAACCCTTCGAGTTAGGTAGAAAGTAAGGTTGAGGCGCGAATTTTACCGGGGTTGAGGTTAGTTTTCAACACTAACAACTAACGCCTTAGCCTTCATGGTATTGCCTCGTTTAGCAATTAATCAGTAGCTTAAACACAATGAAGTGTTCAATTCCGGAGATCTCATGGCATAATCGTGAGCCGGTGCTCAGTGTCGACGTGCAACCGGCGGCCACACCGACCGAGTTCTATCGCATTGCCACCGGTGGCAGCGATAATTCCGTCTTTGTAAGTACGCATTCTTTCGCAACCGATCTCCCGTGCAATAGCGTTCCATCGCTTGTAGATCTGGAAGGCAATCATCGCCGCCACTGGAGCAATCACCATCTCGGTGCTCTCTGAGCTAACGCGCCACCAACGCTCGGTGAACGTCGTCAAATTCTCTCCCAATGGAGAACTCCTCGCGTCGGGCGATGATGACGCCAATATCATCCTCTGGCAGCTGCGAACGGATAGCATTCCCTCGCTCGAAGAGCACGAAAACGAATTCGAGGAACGGTGGACGGTGCATAAGGTGCTCCGTGGGCACAAAGAGGATGTCTATGACATCTGCTGGTCGCCCAATTCTGATAAAGTTCTCTCTGGCTCGGTGGATAACTCTGCGATTGTGTGGGATGTTAGCAAGGGCAGTAGTGAGTGCATTCTTAAGGATCACAAAGGGTTTGTGCAGGTATTCTGTAGTCCTAGGTGTTAGGCGTATGGTGATTTCATCAATCGATTTTAGGGAGTCGCTTGGGATCCACACAATGAATACTTGGCAACACTATGTAGTGATCGTATCTGTCGTGTTTTTGAAAAGAACGGGCGTCGGGTTCATGCCCGGCTCGGTAAGGGCACACTGCCCGTGTCCGAAACCAGCGAGTACTTCGAAAAGGAAGTGAAATACTTCCACGATGATACGTTTAAAACATACTTCAGACGGTTGTGTTTCACTCCGGATGGTAGTCTTTTGCTGGTCCCCTCGGGGGCCGTCGAGACCGACGAGAAAAAGAATGCGCTCTTTGGGACGTTTGCGTTTTCATTTGATGCGATAAACAAGTAAGATATTAGCTTAGGTAGTCGATGGCATATATTTGTAGCAAACACTTTTAGACCCGTCTGCGTCTTTCCAAGCGGTTCAAAATGCTCCATAGTTGTGCGCTGTTCTCCAATTTTATACGAACTACATGAGAACGGTCCTAAACCCGTCATTGATCTACCGTACCGTATGATTATTGCGGTGGCGACCGACAGCGATGTCATCCTTTACGACACTCAGCAACTTGCGCCTTGTGTGCATATGCAAAATATGCACTATACGCGTTTGACGGATTTGAGCTGGTCTTCCGATGGGTTGTTGCTAACAGCTTCGTCGACCGATGGATACATCACGATGGTCACATTTGAAGAGGGTGAATTGGGGACTAAATACATTCCGGAGGTGGTGATGGATGTGGAGACGAGTGTCCCGGAGAAGATCAACACCAGCGTTTGTGAAGAGGAACCGAAGACGATTGAAATCGTAGAGCTAAATCCAGTTTCAAAGCCAAAGAAACCCAGTTTTCTTGAGCAGTGGGCGAAACAAGGCACTCCAAAAAGCAAACTGAGTGAAAACAGCAATGTGGTGGAGCCAGAAAAGAATTTAAAAGTGGAAAAAGCTGTTAGCACTCCAACCAGAAAGCGAATCACACCGATTTTGATTTCGAAAGAAGTCAGCAATGTATGTGTAGATCTAACCACGGGCGCTCCAGAAGTAAAAGAGAAGAAGAGAATTCAGCCGATTAAAATCGCCGAAATTGAGAAGCCACAGTCGATTAAACTCGACGAAGTTGAGAAACCTGATAATCTGTTGATTGAGATTAATAAACCTGTGAAAACACCCACGAAATGCATCGACTTGACAAAACCAGCTCCGAAAACTGCAACGCCCAGCGGAGATTCATCAGTCAAGAAACCTTCATCGTCTTCAAAAAAGAAGAAATCAAGCAACACACCGTCCAGTAACAACACGCTGCTGAAGTATTTGAAACCCATTCAGAAAACAACCACTTCCGAGTTGAAACCTGTGGATTTATTCTCAGCGAAAACAGCGGAACCTGAACCGGTCAACAATATCACACTGAACACTTCCAACCTTATCAAAACAAGGAAGAAATCAATGGAGGAGCCAATCGTTCATTGCTCTGAAGACACCACTGAATTGATGAAAGATTTCACCTTGCAAGTGGAGGATTCGGTAACTGCGGACGACATCGAGAAACCCCAGCAACCACAAACCACCGAGAAGGAGAACAACGAAGCAGATAGTTTAAAAGTGGCCGACAGTAATAAACGCCGACGAATCCCACTTATTACGCTGTCGAGTCCCAAAGCCAAGAAGGCGAAGTAAACTCTTGTTCGGCATGTGATAGAATTTCCGCGCGAAAAGTTGTTTTATTCATGCTAATATTGGCTTTTTAATATTCAAACTTAATTTAGTGATTTACTCGTAATTTTCTTCTGTTTTGTTAAGTCGAATTTAAGTTGTCGCCCATAATGTGATGTGGTGGTGCTGCATTCCGATCGTTTTAGAACTCTTGTTTCTCGAAATACTTTTTCTTCTCGATCGGATTCGGTATAATCTGCAAAGACAGAAACTCGTTGCAGAAAGTTGCAGAATTTAGATTATAACTCACCGTATCTTGTCCGGGCTTCCATCCGGCCGGACAAACCTCCCCATGTTTATCCGTATACTGGAACGCTTGTACCAATCGTAGGGTTTCATCTACACTCCTGCCGACTGGTAGATCATTCATAGTGATCTGTCTCAATGTGCCTTGTGGGTCAATAATAAACAAGCCCCTATCAATAGAAACACATTACATTTGACGCCTTGCAAACACTTTGAATTCTACCTGAGAGTATGTCCAACATCATCCAAGAATACTCCATAATCCTTGGAGATTTTATGACTGAGATCACTCAGGAGAGGTATCTGAATCTTCCCCAAACCACCCTCCTTTCGCGGCGTGTTGATCCATGCTAGATGCGTGAAATGCGAGTCCACCGAACACGCCACCACCTCGGTGTTGATGCGCTTGAATTCCTCGACTCGATCACTGAATGCCAGAATTTCCGTGGGGCATACAAATGTACTAAAATACAATGCGTCATCTATTAATTTGATATCGAAGCGCGGTGTTTACAAGGTGACTTACAAGTCGAGCGGGTAGAAGAAGAACACCAGGTATTTGCCGAGGTAATCGGTGGATTTGAGCTGCACAAACTCGCCGTTGATAACGGCCGTGCTCTCCCATAGCGGCGCCGGCTTAGATACTAATCGCGCGCGCAAACAATGCGTTAATTACATGGAAAACAAACGAATGCTATTTTGTTTTCTGGGCGATACTTACTAACAGCTTGCGTGTACTGTAAAGTATGCTCCGGTTTGCTCTCGGTGCCGAGCGGATACACCGAACCGCCTGCGTACGAATGGCATGATTCCTCCTCGGCAATTCCACCGCGCGTCGTGTACAAGAAGCAAATTACAAGAAATCTCCACATTGCTTTTGACTATGATTTTTGCGCTAATTACTTATTCAACCGGTTTGCAGGTTAGCTCAGGTCAGCTTTGCTCGTACGTGGCGGATAACTACACCTATCCGACACGATTTCTAGTTTGATCGGATGGTTCGTTATCAATAGAAATTTCGCTGATAGCAGCAAACCGAAATCTCGATATTTTCTTGACTGTTTACGTTTTTAACGCAGACTGCGGCCCCACTTGTTGCAAACCGAGAGGACGCTGCAATCGCGTTGCTAAGGAAACGGTTGGTTTGTTATTTGAATGCAATATGCCCATCCTGTTGGTTATCAGCGTTGTTTACGTTGTTTATGCGGATTAATTGCGGTATTTCGCACTCTCTATATATAAAATGCAAAAGGCTGTGCACGGTGTTAGTCGACAGAATTCATTCATGTTGAACGAAGATGCCGAAGACATCTGTGCCAAAACCAATGAAGAAAACCATCAGAAAGATGATGATGAGGAGGAAGATTACGAAAATTTCTGTGAGTCCATCAAAAGATAAAAATTATTATTATATCCAGTCCAGAGCTAATACTTACATTGGCATTTGATTGCATTTGTATAATATTTTGGCGATTGTGTGAAATTTGGTTTTGATTTGACAAATTTATCGATCAAACAACAATAATAATAGGGTGTATCTTGGTGCAGTTTTACAACCAGCCACGTCGCCATACGATATCAAAGAGAAAATCACCGCCGCGAATCGGTTACTCTCCGAAGAAAACGTAGAAGTGAATAAGATTGCAACGGTGCGTTTTCGTGAAGAGCTGGTGGATTTCGAACCGGATTCAAATCTAACCGATGACGATGTGCAGAGCATCGAGAGCTACACCGAGGAGGTGATGGATGAATTGAAATATGTGATTCAAGATCAGAAGCTATGCGATATCATCGAAGACGAGGAGATAATCGAAGAATCCATTATCGAGTCGATCATTGAAATGAATCATAAGAAAAGCGTTGAAATTGAAGAAGAGCAAATGGAAAATATCCAGGAAGATATTGATGACTATGATATTCCGGAAGAAATCCAACAACAGCAAACTAAACAGGAACTGGAGGAAGATGAGGAATATGAAGAGGTGGAAGTAATCCTACCGCAACCCCCCGATGAAGAATTACAACTACCGTTGTTGGACTTGCAATTGGATCCACCGCAAAACGAGCCGAAGAGGAGAAAATGCCGGAAGAGGCAAAAACCACCCTCGCAGCAGCCGCACGCAATCAATTGCAGGAAGCATTGCATCGAAGGACTGGAGACGCACCTGGAGCAACTGTTGCACCTCCGTGAGAAACCACTGGCCGCCATTCCAACGTTGCGCCTCCATCGACAGAAATGCTGCTCGGGCGGCTGTAAACTTCCGCAGAAGCTACCCCAATACACCGGGCTGCATTCCGAGTACGGGCTATCATCAGCGCAAATCCTCCAACGCGCCAAACACAAGCAGTCGGCAGAGACGAAAGCCGCCAGAGAAAGGGAACTTGTGGAGAGCTATCGCCAGCGAAAACTGCAGCAGAATGAAGCGATTTTTCGGCAGTGGCTGCGGGAGGTGTCGGAGCGCAAGGAACCGAAAAAGGCGCAAGGTGATGAAGAAAAGCGCAGGCCGCAAACGGCTAATTGCGTGACCAGTCTGCGGCGATCGCGGCGACGTCGGCCCCATACGACCTCCTCATCGACGGCGAGGATCTTTATCGAGATACCGGAAGGGTTGCTTGCCGAAGGGCTGCGTTTGGGTGATTTACTCGTGCAGAATCAGCGCGGCGTGGGTGTGAATGTCACTGGCCGTCGGTTGCATATGATTACGTTCTCTGCGAATGCTCAAAAGTAGTCAATTTAATTTTGATAAACAATTATGCGGCAGTAAGCAAACGATTGCATTCTAACTCGAATTTATTCGTAATTTGCCTTTATAGAAGTACATCGATATCATTAGTGTAAGTCTAGGTTTTATATTAATTGAATTAATAATGATAAACATTTGCATTTACATTTTCGCCTCTTAATTCAAAACCATCTAGAGTGAATGTTAAAATGGATTAGACTAGATTAGGAGAGGTGGAGAGGTTTTGGGCTTATTTACACGAAAGAAATCAATTAATTAATTAATTATCACAGAAACGAATGAAAATTACTTTACATCGCAATAGTGGTTGGTTGGTTGGTTGGTAGGTAGTATTCGTACAATTCGAGATTTATTGAAATATTGAATATTATAAGATGGAAGAATGTTTGAGTGGTTTGCTTAACCAGGCATCGTACCACACTTTTCCATGTAGTACATGTCGCCCAGTAATTGCGTGATGGGTATCTCACCGATAGTCTCCTTGAAGAAGAGCAGCTCGACGGTGAGCGAGCGTATCGCGCGTAGACTCGGCACGAGCAGCAGCAGCCGCCCGAAACGGGTGGGCTGTCGCGGATACCTGGTGCGCACGTAGTCACCCAGGATGCATTGCGCCTGATCCTGCAGCATTTCCACCGGCTGCACGTCGCACAATCCCGCTGTTTCTAACGCGCCAATTATCAGTGAAATTACGTACGTTATTCCTCGAGTTATTTACCTGGTGTAAAGAGCACTATCGCCTTCATACAGCCGCATTCGCTGCCGTCCGGCGAAATCTGCCGAAAGCGGCACATAATCTCCTAGATTGCGTAATAACAGGTCCTTGGTTTAAAATGACCGTTGCTCTTTATCTCTAATCTACGTTTGGCTTACTTGGATCGTTTTAATTTCGGTGGCGGTATGAATGTCTTGCGGTAGACGGTCGCGTGCTTGCGGACAGCCCAAGAGCGCCGACAGATCCCACGGTACGGACCATTGGGCCAAGTGCAGTAGGAAGAGCTCCTTCCAGGACTCTTGCAGCAGGAGTAGTTGATCGTGCTTGCTGAGCGTCTGAAAGGGTGCGAGGCAGCGCACCCAACGCACGGCCATAAACAGCAGTCGCGCCGTTGTTTCCTGGAATGGAAGGAAATATGCAGTGGAAATTGAAGGGGGGCGGAGTTTTTCGAGGGGCGGGAAAAGCCGGAAAGTCACTCGTCATTGGGGGAAGTCAACTGGCGCGCGCCCGCGAATCAGGACGCGCGCGCGCGCCCGCTCGCCCGTGTCACCTTACTTGTAATATCTCCCACGTGGGCGAAATCAGGCTCAATCCCAATGGGGGACTGCTCGGCGGCAGGCTGGCGACGGACAACCCTGAAGACGATTCGGTGGTTGATTCCGGATTGTTGTTTGCTGCCGCCGCTGCAGCAGATGCTTGCATTTTCGTATTCCACACCAATTCCTATGATTTTCCATGATGATTATGTATGTACAGTGCGGATAAGAAGATTTTTGGATTACTTGACACTTTTCGGCCGACATTAAGATGTTGAGCAGGGGCGCGGGCGTTGGGGGGAATGCGGCGGCGGCGACGGCGGCGTGATGCGTGTGAAAGATTGGCGCTGGAATGACGTCCAACTGCTGCGGATGCTGTTGTTGCAGCGGGGTGGTGCTGCTGGGCGATGCGGGGCTGACGGGGGGCGGTAGCACGCCGGCCGCTGCAGCCGCCGCCGCCGCCGAGAACACTTTGAGCGGATGCGCGGCGGGCGCGAATAGACCGCTCGCAAAGTGCAGCGCCGACTGGTGCTGGTGGTGGTGGTGATGTGGGTGGTGATGTGGGTGGAGGTGGTGGTGCGAGGGTGGCGCCGGTAGCGGATGCAGTCCACCACCGCCACTGCTGCTCGTCGTCATCTTTTCGCTCAGCTGCAATGATGACGGCGGCGGCGGCGCATGATGATGATGGTGGTGGTGGTGCAGTGGATGTAGACCACTGGGCGCGTTGCCACCGCCCGGCAGCTTTGGTTTGCGCGGTCCTCGTTCGTGTTGCACTGCTGTTTGAGAATTGCAACACGGATGCGGGGATATTAATTATTTATGATTAATTTTGGCGCATTAATTGCCGACGCGTGTGTCAATATTTTTATTTACGTATAATGCATTTCGAGATGCACCGACGCGCACCCCACGTAGGCGCGCAGGCTGAAGGGTGGGTGTGTGCAACTCACCCCTGCTATTAATTCCCGAAAATCGCCGTGAGCGAACGTCACACATGTCCGGACAATAGCCGCGTTCCCACACTATCATTCGGAGATGGCCTATTTACTCGCTCCGCAGCGGCGGCGCTGATCTTTTGCTCCCTTTAAAACACTACCTCTCCCGTCGGCGTCGGTCGGTCGGTCGACCGAATCGATATATAGCGATATAGAGATGGATTAAATTGCACCATGTACATAGTACCACCTCGCTCGCGGGCGTTTCGATGCTACGCGTTTTTTTTTTGCAATTAAATGCGAGCGAGCGCGAAAAGTGATTAAGATTTTAAGCGATATCCGAGGATTTCTTTTAGGGGATTCGATGGATGAATGGAAAGCGAATTGAAAGCGCAAGAGTAACGAATCGCGTTGGGGGCCCGTATACGACGACTGCCATCATATCCCAAGTTAAACACGAACATCGCCTTTTTTGCATTTTTAAAAGGAGCTAAAAAGGATTTATTCTTTCATGAAAGAGGGAGGAAAGGGAGGCTTTGTTGTCGCGCTGTAGCAGATCTGTCATCTGCGAATAAAAAGCTCGAGAGAGCGTCGACGTCGTCATGTTTTAATTTCGCGGATTGCTTAATACGCAACGGTACTACTGTGCCTGTGTGTTTGCACGATCACAATCCACGCAAGAGGCATCTTTGTTTTCGCTGTCATAAATTTTGCGCGCAAATATATTTTGGCTTCCATTGTTCATACTTTTTGTTCGTACGCGCCACGTAGCAGAGGTAATTGCTATCCTTATTGAAGAAGCGGCGGCGCGGCGGTCGGCAGCAACTTTTCTTCGATCCCTCTTGTTGCGTGTAAGATATATCAAAAGCGATCTTTAATAAATTTTACCCCACCTTTGGGGAGGGGGGTCAGTACGTCCAGGTATCCATAAAAAATCCTTTTTGAAAAGCTGGCGTTCAGGTGTTGCGGCGGGAAGATAGTGAAAGGGGACGGGTAGCGGGTGGGGTTGGGTGGATGGCACGGTCGGGGTCTGTTAGCGAGAAGTGAAGTAGTCTTGAGGCCGACACGACGCCGCCGCCGACGGTAGCACATCATCATTAATGAGCGTGGGCGCGCTTGCGCGCTCCTCTGCCGAAGCTGATGCGCTCAGCTGGTGTGTTCCCACCGTTTCCTACGGCGCTCCTCCTTTCTCCAGACTCACACTCTCTCACGCACAGGAACCATTCGACTACTACTATAATACCCCTTACTACATGACAAGGTACCTAGATATGGGTGCAGCGCGACGTTGAGTGAGGCGGAATGACGCAAACTTTGCTCCTGACTGACAATGAGAAGAAGCAGGAGTGTGATTTAATTTAATTTCTATGTACTAAGTATTCCACTTTGGGCGTATCTTTTAACTTGGCGGTATTATTTTTATAGCCGGAAGGAAACAACAATTTGGCGATCGATTGGCCGATACCACTCACTGCGCGCGGTGTAGGTGGGTAGGCGGGCGGGCGGGCGGGCGCGCTTAATCCTCGCCGTAATCCGCTTGCCATCCGATCCAATCCGATAGTGTCATGTCAGTCTGTCAGACCATCGCCTACCACTGTCCGCCCACGCATGACATTACAATCCTGTAGTCCTTTCCATCCAGCACCCCAGGTAAATCTCCCTCCGCGAAATTCTCCATTTGCGTACAAATTGCGAATCTTTTGTGCTTGTGCACGACGATGAAAATGTTTAGACAACTTGGATACACTCATCGCATGTGGGACGCGAGAGGACGGAGGGGGAGGATGTCCTACGTAAATGTTAATGTCCCTTTGAGATACACCGGCACCGTTTGCCGTCCGTTTGCTTTTGCATAAATTCATCCTCAAACAGCGCAACTTTTGATGAGATTTTCTTCTTTGAATGAAACGCGAAACGTTGTAAATCACGCGATGTGTGAAATTGCCGCGCGCAATACGATTACTGATTTGCACTCTTGTTGCACTTGTTGTATTTAACGCATAATTACCGAATTTCGCTTTTGCCGGGTGAAGAAATATAGATATCCTTCGCCTCCTCCGCCTTCGCCTGCTGGAGTCGACCATTAATCACGCAGCGGTTGCGGACGCGGCCGAGATGTTGCTCCTGAATGGAGGGACTTTTCTCTTCTCTCTCGTGTCTCAAAAGCGAAAAAGATATTCTTTCCACCGCAAAGTCTCTTATTCTGGTCGGTGTGTGTGTGTCATTCGGACGAATTGCGCCCGCGCGTGATTAATAAATTAGGCGGGGCGCGTGTGTAACATTCCAGCTGTGTTGAGGGGGTAGTTGGATATATGCCTGCATGCCTGCCTGCCCTCTTCGCAGATCGCTTTCACGCGGATTTACGCCGCGCCGCAAAGATGTGCGAACGCGAGCGCGCGCGCGACGCCGACGACGCGTTGATCCTGTGAGAGCGCTAATGGGGATTGGCGGCTCCGCAAATAGAGCGGCATTGAGCCGGCTCTCGCGCTCGGCAATATCTTCTTAGCATGGCTATAGCCCACCACACTTGAGATAACTTTGGCGAAATCGATCAACGTCGCCTGGCTTAGCATGACATTAAACGATTCAATGGACGCCGCTTTGCGATAACTCTTAGCTTAATGCCCATATTTTCAATGCGCGGGGCAGGAAGGAGGCGGTTAAATTTTGCGCGAAATTTACGAATGCGAATGAGAGGAAGGAGACGCGCAGAGCGAGAAGGGCAGAAAGTTCGCGGGTGCGAAAAGTTGGTCGCGCAAGCGGGCGCGGTAAAGTGTTAAAGTTGTTTCTCGCGGTGTGTTGGGGCGTGTGTACTTTGACACTTTCGCAGCCGCCCGGTAAAAGTTTTCGGTGTGAGGCGCATGTTCATGTTTTGCGGCACGGGGGTGACGAAACTTGTCTGTCGCACAACACAACTCCAACACGCATAGATTACGACATTGTCAAAGTTTGCGCATTCATCCCCCCTCTACGCCAATGCCAATGGTTACTACATTTTTATAGACTCGCGCAACAAATAATATTAAGTAATATTTTATATATTATCCTTCGATAAATTTGCGGCCTGTGGTAATATTAAACACCTGATAGATTTCGCATCGTAAGGAACGGCGGGGGGAAACCTACATAGATTTTTATGGCAAGCGATAAATTTCATTTTTGCGCGGGCGCGCTCAATGGGAATCGATCAGGAAGATATTCTAAACCCCCGGGTGTCATCCTCTCTCATCCATCTCGTCGCGATGACCAATGTGGCGCGCAAAATACAGAGAATCCCATCAGCGCGCGCGACGGGATATTAATTACGCGACACAATGGGAACACGGGCAATTTTTATCGAATTGAAAAATTCCGCCGTCTCCCTTGCTTCTGACGGGGCGGGGGGGTGTGTGGGTGGTTCACTCACCATCTTTGTTCATACTGGCCTGGAAGCACTTGTGCAGGCGACACGCGCGACATTGGTTGCGATGCGTTTTGTCCACCGGACAGCGGCCCTTCATGTCACCCGTCGCCTTGCAGGTGTAGACGCGGTTGCGGTGGATGCTCCGCTTGAAGAAGCCCGAACAACCTGGATTTCAAAAAATAATTCGTCGTAATTTCTTTAGTTTTGTGTTTTTTTTTTGTTGCATTTAATTTACCATCGCAACTGTAAATGCCATAGTGTTTGCCAGAGCTGCGATCGCCGCATACCTTGCACGGTATATCCAGGAGGCGATCGCCTGCAACCGATAGTTTCACAACTGGATTTAAGGTCAATTGATTCGAAAAATCATCGTTGGAATGTGCATGATTTTGGTGTTGGGGATGGTTGAGGCAAGATTAGTTGTGTACATGCTCACCTGTGCCCATTCTGCGTCCGGCCGATCGCACCTTGCTCCAGATGGACGAATCAATCGTGTCGTGTGTGAGTTCCTCCCCGCTGGCGAGCGGAGAAGAAACAGGCGGTCACAAAAATAAAACCAAAGCACTATACACGCATAAATTATGTAAGGATAACGGTCGCGCGCGTAGCTGGAGACGAAACGCGAAACGCAAAACGCGAAACGCGACTATCCGACTGATCGGCGTGGCGGCGCGGTCTTCGGTCCGCAGGCCATTTTGTCATCTCCCTTCACTTGAGCGCGCACTGCCTCCCTGCCTGCCTGCCCGCCCGACCGCCCGCCGTCATCCCCACCTTTCTTCCCCCCCGCGGCCGGCGTGAAACCACCCTTATTCCGCGCCACCTTTGGCTCTCTCACTCTCATATTTTCTCCACAGATTTCCGCCAGTTTATTTCTATTTGCTGATTTTATTCTTCTCCTATTTAAATTTATGATTGATTTGCGTAGGAAACTTGTTAATAGTTGAGTTGGGAGATTTTTACCTTTTCAACCACGAAAAAGTGAATCAAGCGAATCGGTTAGATATGCATTGGGTACCTTTCTGGCATGGTAAATCGGCGGTGTGTGGGAGGGGTGGTAGAGGGTGGCGGGTGATGGCTAGTGACCCGTGGTTGTAAAGTGTGGGAACGCGCACGCGGTGGCGTTGCTGGTGGAGGCGACGGGCGTGTCACGCGTCACAGCGTGAAGTAGCGAGGGCGTTCCTTCGGCGTCCAATCAGTGTACGCCGACGCCGCCGCCGCCGCCGCCACCCCAGAACGCAAGGTGAACGTCAGGCGGCGGCGGCGGCGGCGGTGGCGGCGGCTCACAGTCACATAGCTTCTCGCTTCAGCCGAAGCCTGAAATGTGCTCCGGTTAAATATTTCAAACGTGTCGCGTCCTCGCTCGGCGGTCGACAAGGAGGAAGGATGCCCGCTGCACTGCGCAACGGGAAAAGGCCTCCACCACCACCACCATCACCCCCACTCGGTGGGCGCAACAATAGGGATTACACTTTCTCGTACCACTTACCTACCTTTTATACACGGTTGGATATTATTATTATTATTGAAACTTGTTTCTTTCATCGTTTTCCGTCGCTCGCCGATACACCGAAAGTTGAAAGTATTTATTATAATTTTACGAAAAACAGTATGCATGCGGTGATGAAGAAGGGGAGCGGCCGGCGGCGGCGGACGTGATGTGCGGTTTCGATGACAAAATCTCATTGTAAACTCTCGGACGTGCGAACGCGGCGCGCAAGCAGCAACCAACCCTTGCCGCAACTCCTCGGGATTACTAACTTATTGCTGAAGGGGTTGAAAGTTATTTAAAGTGGCTCGGTGGGGAAGCGTCTTAATGCCATTTTGACGCTTCCAACACATACACACACCCACACCCCGCTGCGCAACTTGAAGCTCAAAATTGATAATTGCGAAAAAGCGGGACGGGGGTAAAAATTTTGATAAGTTTTGTGACAGATGAAGATCTTCATCGATCTGTAGATGCGGTGTGGCATCCATATAAGCGCATTGATAACTCTTGACGTGCGTTCATTTGTCATTCCTTCCGCACGTTGCTTTTTGCACTCTCGGATTCTTCACTTAGAAACCGGTGGCAGGCACACAATAATGGCGTAGAGCATCATCTACTTCCGTCGTGAGCTGCTGCTGGTGGTTGGGTGACAATGTTGGTTTCGTGCGCGCCACTCGCGTCTTCCATTAGCCAGCAGCCGCGCCGGTGCCGGTGGCGTCGACATCATTATTTAAATGGAAACGCATCCCTTCTCTGCCACCTCCCCGCGCCCCGCCGCACACAATCACATCCTTACCTTCTCGTCTCGGGCGCTTCACGCGCGGCGACAAATTATCCTTAAAATGTTTCGCATGCTATCCACCCACCTACCTACCTGTCTCCCGCCACTGAAAAGAGCACACGCTGGAGGTGGAAAGGGTGCGACGACGAATGCGGGTTGAATGGTGTTTGCAATTACGCAATGCATTTTTCGTACCCCCAACAACGAGTCCATTAGTTTTGCCGGAATTAATGCTGGGCAATAAATTAAAGAGGCCCATTCAATGCGATTAGCAGAATATTATAATTTAAGTGTGAATCGAGAGAAAAATTGCAATTTGAAAAATTTGTGTTTGGTCGTGCGCGAAGGGTATTAGTGAATTTAAGCGTTACTGATCTGCGTGATACATGACATGATGGCCGAGGGGCGCATTTCGGTTGGGTGCGGGGGACGAGCGAGAGAGAGCGAATGCTGTTGACATCAACAGGCCGCGGGTCACGCCGGAAGACACGTCCGGCGGATTACACCGGTCGGACACTCACACATGTCCTGCAACGCGAATATACAGTGGTATAGAAGGGCGCGTAGAGTGTGTGTGTATGTTGGGGGGTGGCACGTTTCACACATTGCATCACATCACACATCACATCGCATCGCATTGCATTCGATACCACCGTATTTCTGCGGAACGCTAAATGTCGGCGTCCATCATCCATCGCACTATCATCCGTGTCAACACGACCAACCCCCTCTCTTCCTCTCCACCCGCTCCTCTCGCTCATCCTGCTTGTCGTCCTGGAGATATGTGTACGGGTAACGATTTCGATGGTTTTTTTTTGCACCAAAAACGTAAAATTACTTTTTAGCAGTTATTTTAAGATTTACAACGTTTTGATTATTTTATTATGCATTTTAAGAGTGTGAAATTAAGCACCCTGTAGGTAGAGATGATATGATTCTTAAACACACATCTCGTACATTTTCTATTACCTTCGATAAATAAACGGGGTCGAAGTGGGCAATCGCACTCGAATTCAAAATCCGCGTGGCGCGCGCGAGATAATTGCGGGGGTGGCGGATGTGTGGACGAAGAACAACGAGTGTGTTTAGAATATGATGTTGACAATCAATCCGGGACGCCTTTGTCTCCGTTCAGAATTCTCTATTTTGCAATCATCCCCAAACGCACACGCGCGCACACACACCTGTGTGCTGGTGTGGTGGACAGAATTAGGATATGTTCGCGGGACATATGTGTGGTCCTTGATCAAACAACCGAACGATTTCATTATCTGGCGTGTCTAATCCGCAATTTGCAATCTAAATATATCCGTCTCGTCCGCATCGAGCTGAACGAAATAGTGAACAAATATTACCACATATTCGCGTGGTAATCTAGAAATTACGATTTTGTGTAATTCTAATTAATAATTTCACATTGTCTATCCGTCGCCCGTATCAAATTGCACAATATTGTAGTGTGGAGGATATTGTGATCACTTCCGGACAGTAAAAGAATGAGTAGGTACTTATCGATTTTGGCAATTTAGGGTAGACGACGGAGGTGGGCGGCAGGGCGGCAGGTCGTCGAGATTTTTGTGATTTTTAGCGCAACTCAATTACCGACAAGCGCACACCGCGCGCAGGTTTTTGCCGCCCTCGGGGGCGGCAGTGCTGTTGTTTTTGCAAGTCTTGGCATTCAGATTCCATCCGCCTAGGTAGTGGGCGGAAAAACGCGTACGTTAACCACTGTACACGTGTGCAACATGTATAGAAAACCTATTTATTTTTTTCTCTCTTCCGTCTCCTGCTCCTCTCCCAGGGGGCATGTGATCTTTTTTCCCACGGAACCCTAAAAGCTCAATTAATTTCTTGTATCTGCAAAAACACGTCGACACGCTGAAATTAATCAAGATTTGTTTGCGTTTCTAGTCTCGATTTGAAACCATTGGAGAGCAAATTGTTGGACCAAATATGAATTGCATGTCGGGGAAAACTTAATCCGGACTTTGCAGCGGCAAAGCGGCAAAGCTGCACGTGGCGTG
>JARJDR010016520.1:0-42136 GCA_030264135.1 Myllaena sp. GC000078 | reverse complement strand
GTGCATCGTCTTCCTTAGCTAGTTGCGCGCAGTAGCAAGAGCAGTTCATGCACCTCATTAAAAATCATTTTTCATTCATGTGAACACTTTTCATTTTGATGGACGCGGACCGTACTTGCACTGGTTGCCAAAGACACTCGTACTACGTGCATGAAGAACAATGTGACAGGCGACCGCTTGCTCAGTCGCAAGCTAGACATTTTTATTACACATCATGCGCGAGGGGAATTTATTTCCGCCTTTTCCGAGGCGATCTCTCGAATTCAAGAACAAAATAGAATTAGATTACAATCATCATCACAAAAGAATTGTTTTCCTTATGTTCGAATGTACTTACTATATACAATTTCTTTAGTTTTCGAGTAAGTTGTCGCGTTGGATATTTTTATCAAATTCGTGAATTCCTTAGAAACAGTTTCCAGCAATCAATCACATGTGCATGCCACTTTATTCGTCGAACGAACGGTCGCGGGGCTATTTGTCGGTTGGGCTGTTGTGTGTCCTTTTGAGCGGAGAAGAGTTGAAGTTTGAATACGCGACGATAATATCGCGTCGCGCGAATGACAAATTACCGGTGATTTCGCGATGCGCGCCGCGCGCCTGCTGGCTGGGCCGGCCGGGCCGGCTGCTTCCTTCTCATCGCCGGCGTCGGATGATAAATTCGCATTAGAAATTTGCATTTCGTCGTGGCTGGCACGGACAATTATTCACGTTCAAACGAGTGAAAGACTGACGGACGGCGAAGGCGACGGCGACGGTAACGTCTTTTGCATCGGCACACATTTAACGTTTAATTGAAAATTTTGCAAAAAAATATTTATTCAATAACGGTTGTCATCAAACGACACAACATCTTCGTAATTGTCGGTCCAAGTTCATCGTATTGAACTCTGCACACCGCCTCGCGCACATTGCGTACACGGATCATGCATAAATTATGATCGGAGCGCAATTTTTTGGTGAACAATGAATAAAACTCAATGTCGCCGTCAAAGCGTCTGCGAACAATAGCGCATCGGTCCGAAATGGTTTTTATCCTCTATTAGTTAATGGTCGATCGTAAATGAATAATAATTAATTACGTTGGTGTGTGGCGCTTTCTAACGGAGATGAAATTACATCGGATGGGTGGCCGGCCGGCAGGACGGACGGGACTGATGGAATGTGTTAATAATGTTTCGATTTTATTACTCTGCACCATCAATAGCGCGAAGCAAAAATGTGCGCTATTTGGTAAAGTTGTAGGCGGTGTTATTTACGATACGCTGGCATTCATAATTTAATGAATTTATCTAAGACTAAATGGACGGTGAACGTACTTGACTGATTTTCAATTAGTAATCGGATGCTAGTGGCCACCCGCACCAATCCGCGTACAGCGCGATGAATCGCGTATACGCACGACTAATGAGAATGCGTTAAAAACGTTAAATTGCTTTCTCGCTTCATTTGCGCATTATTTTGACGTTATTATTATAATAACCCCTTCGGTGCGATGCGACGACATTCCTCGGAACTGCAGAATGCATTCGCACACTGTGCACATCCCTCGTCGAGACTTAAGTATATGCATACTCATTTGCGGTGCGTTCGTTACGTTTCATTTGGCGTTTCGTTACGGCTCGCGCGCGAAATTACCCGGGCGAGCACGCCGCTCGCTTCGTTAGAAATAAGCCAGCCAGTGTGCACACGCCGCGTTGCGGTCTGAAAGCACTTCATTACCGAATTACGGTTTTTCCAATCGGCACGTCAGCAAGGGAAGAATGATCGCCGGAGGAAGGGGAACGGGGAGTCAACCAACGTAAAGTGGCAATTAAAACGAACTGAAGTACGAAATGGGCTGTAGTGTAAACCGCCACGGTATTAATGGTCATCCAATCAGGATAATTGAACAAGATGAAGATGCGGTTGATAATGACGAGGTTGTGTGAAGAAGAGCAGAAGAGAGGGTGGGGCACTCCAAAGGGAGGATGCCATTCTTGGCATTCGTTCGGGGGATTCCTCCGCGCCCGAATTACGATTTAATGAGCACATTTCTCGTCTTTGTGTGTGTATGCGGCGTTTTGGCGATGTGCGCCGAAGAAATTTTGTTGCGAATCGTGAGAAAAATAACAATTAACCCGCGCACCGCGCTCGCCAGAGTGAGCTTTCCATCGGAAAGCGGCACCGATTTTATGTAGAATACATTCCATCTATGGCAATATCGCAAATCGATTTTCACTCATTAAATAGCTACACGTACTTAGACTGTTTGTTTGTCGGACGTAATTCGATTGCACTCGCTCCGAACACCGATGTTTATGTACCTGTTAACATTTGCGAGTTACACTCGTATAATAATTTGCAGCAGTTTAGCGATTGATTGGAAAGTTTTTCTGCGCGTGAATTTTCATTAATTTCAATTACGTTTTATTGGCGCATCAATCACATACGCGTGTTTCTCTCCTCTTCTCGCGCTGCCCAAGAAGGTGCATGCACGCGCGCGCGCGTAACGGTGCTTAGCCGCGGCTGCTTATCTGCGGTGTCGTTTCTGGTGTTTCTTTGGCGTCGCGTTTGAATTAATTATCAATTAACCGTATTATAATATTGACCTCGACGCGCGTTTCAACTGCGTATTGACTGGTATTGCTCGCTTCTTTTCTCGTTTACGTTCGCTGCGCCTTTGCATTGCATGTGCATGTTCAGTGGGTAAAGTCGTATTGCCAATGCTATGTGCGCGCGATGTCGCCAACACAATCTCCGCTTATATGGGCAGCGCGTAATGCACCTGCGGAATGCGCGACTTTTCGCAATGCGGCTGTGTGTGCGAGTTTAGCGTGTTTCTCTCCCAAGACATTAGTCGTTTAATTATTGGAAATATTCCGGCATGGCATAATAATCAATCGATCGTGTTTGAAATGTGTAATCGATACGATGTGCCCTGGTATTAATAGCACACAGGAGAAAATTAGCGCGGATTTACGTGCATTATTAAATTTTATTACTTATTCTCTTGTCGATAATTCCACTGCGCCGACCACATTTTCGTGGATAAATTTATAGACACAGATGAATACGGTTTTAATGATGACTGGATTAGAAATTAGAGTTGATTAAACAAGTCGCTTGTTGCATCTGCGCCGATGTGGTGTATAAAGGTCAAAGACAATAGAAAACCTCATCAACAGACATAGGCGTAGGGAGAGAGAATAATAATAATCCATAGTGATGGCTGGCGGTGCTGAGAGAAGAGAATTAATTACGTTAATTTTACTTTTTCTCTGTACCACATCTTTCGAGTGCGTTTGGTTCTTACGCATTTTCTTGCATTCACGAACTCACTAATTACACATTCATTCGCCTTCTACGTAACGTATTGCACTTGTCGATGCGTAACTGCTCGTCAGCCGACTAATAAATATTAACTAATAAGCTTAGCTGTGTGCGCGACAGCGAGCAGTTTAAACTGAAGAAATAGTACGTACGTCACCGCCGATCTACATAATTAATTCGAATTGAAGTACAACAACTAATAACCCAATGTACCACATATCAACATTTATACGTAGATTTAAAAAAAATACTAATTATAGCAACAAAATAAAGTTAAAAATGAGTCGTGAATCAATGGTAATTTGTTCAGGTAGTCCAAATTATTCCCATCGCTAACAAAAGAGTTCCGAAAAAAATTTGTCACACTATTTTATTGACACATCCCAACTTTTTGTATTACGGTTTTTTTCTCTCACGACGGTTTGTTATTTTCGTCCCAATTAATTTTAATATAATTGACTTTTCGTTTCGTCCCAATGCGCATCCGTGCAGACGGGCTCAATTTGCGAGTGATGCGAACCACCACCACGCTGCGCCATTCCCCAAGACTTTTTCCAGTCGATATAATTCGACGTGGTCGCAGCGACCAGCGAGCCAATAACGTTGTGTCATAAATAGGGTTGCAAACCGCATGGGAAACACGGGCCGGTCGTCGCGTCGCGTGTTTTGAATATTTGTGGTGGCCGCGCGCGCGAGGCGTTCTAATTAAAAGCGACCGGACCCGCTTGACGAAAATCTTTCGGACGGTGCACACTGTAAACGGTAACGATGCGCAACCGAGAGCAGGACAGGACACGATGTCGTCGTGCCCGTCAAGTTTTAAGGTTCGTGTGCGGATGCTGAATCTCTCTTCCTCTCACAAGTTTTACACGGGGCCGCCTCGAAGACCCTCCATCGTTCGTGCGCTAATTAATGGAAACGACGCATATTTGTTACCCGAGTGGTAAACAAATGACAAACCATGGACGGGGACCCAATGCAATTCGAAATCGATGCGAACGAAACGGTTGCCGTATTGCCAATTAACGCAAATGATAAATCACATTGAAATGTTAGCAATTCACTGGTGTGTCCGTGCGAGAAAAGAGTTTAAATTGTCGATAATTGCACCAATTACAACACAAATTGTCGAATGGTTTTATTGATAAATGCGCGAAATTTGTAGCGGTTTGTAAGATTCCGATTGGTTTCATTAATGGACGCTTAATATTTAAAATATTTCATCGGATTTATTAAGTATATGTCATCATTCTTAACCCACTTGGTTCGTTAATTTGTTGGGTGTTTTAAAAATAAGAATGATGTAAAGAAGAAAAAAAACGGCTTAGAACTTGTTTTGTTCTTGTTTATTTGCATTTTTAATATGTAACTGAGGCGAAAAATCGCTATTAATTGCTTAATTAAAAAAATTAACGCTTCGGAATCGGATCGACGTTTTTTTAACATTTCGAATCCACTTATTTGCAGTTCATTTGCATATTCATCGTGTCTCCAAAACACTTTGTGTATGCGCGGTGTTTATTTCAATGCAAATTAATCGAACTCTTGAAAATGATTAAAATTATTATTTTCTTCAGTGATTGCGATCTTGATGAAGACGATAATAGTGTCGTTAGCTTTTGACATTGATTCTTGAAATAATTGACATTGAATATTTTAATACGATTAAAAATGCGAATACACTTTTAACGATGTACCTATTTTTGATGATTATCGTGATTAGCACCACGATGTATAGTTAAAGCAAACATAAACATGGAATCATGCTTTGTGCAAACTCAAATTATTCGAATTATTTAAGGTGCGCAACAGGTATGCGACCAATATTTATTTATACTCGCATATTGCTAGCATATCAATAACGAACGCGATTGAAATGCGGTCGGGTTTACAAATTTACACAATTATTACATTACTCTCAGGTGGTTTGCCAATTTAAAAACGGATAAAGTTCACACAAATAGAAAGATATTAGATAGATGGATGATAAAACGGATGACTGCATCGATATGCACCATCTAGTGTCGCGAATGGAATAAAGTGATGAAAGGAATGTCAGTAGATCAGTTTTTCTGCACGGACGATTAATTTCTCTATATACCAAATCAGAAGAGTGAATTTTAATAGATTACTGGATATTGAATCGAATACGCGCGCTATTTTGATTAAATTCAATTAATTTTTGCGCAATTCTTCTCTTTTTCCGATTGCAACAACAGAAAACCGCGAGAGCGTCAAACAATTTGTAATTCTGTAAGTCTTTGGATAACACTTGCGATAGCAAGAGAACAACCGGCGAGAGAAGAGAATGGTCAGTTCGAGAAGCACGTAGAAATAGTTACGGCAGCGCCTATTAATTAGAGACTACCAAACGTGAAACTGAAACGCGGCAACCACCACCACCACGTGCGCTGCTCGACAACAAGAAGACGGGCAAGAATCCTACAATTGTAGTTACTTACAAGGATTGTGCATAGGTGTGCTGTACATACGATATATCGTGCGTTCTCCAATTTCTTCCTTGCTGAAGAAACACTGCCGACTCAAAGTAAACTACTCCATGCGCATGTTATGATTGCGTGTCGTTCAATGCGTTTGTGCGTTGCCGAGCTGTAATTTCCAATTTGATGCAACATTTCTTTATACCATATTTTCTTCGCCGCCTCCTTCTCGTGCTTTAGTTCGGAATATTCCAAAATGACCAGTGATTGATGCTGCCTGCATTCGAATTACTTCACCTTCAAACTAAGAGTATAAGTGAGATAATTCAAAATTAGATTTCTGTGTTTTTTTAAGATTCTGTATATAATTATTCTATGGGCAATACGAGAAACATGTCCATAATGTGCGCGGATCGTATGTCTATCCGTTGTGTACGGGTGTTTAGTTACACCTGGCGGAATTGTAATGAATATCACATCAACTTCTTGTAGAATCCCCCAGATACATGTTCCGTTTCGAGCCGGGAAGCCCTATTTTGCTGCACACCCGCGCCTCAGTCCATCCGCCAAACATGACACTGGCTTATTTGCAAATTTTTACTCTTTTTATTTTCATCCGGTGTTTTATGACACCGACACATATCACACCTGCGAAGAAAATAAATGCAAATCAATTTTACGAACGATTATTGCGCGAAACCTGATATAACTGGGCGAAAGTTCATTTCGTGTCAAAATCTACATTTTTCCAATGCGGATTTCTCAGCGAAGCAATTTTAATGGCATGTCCGCCGTGATGATAATCTCATCGCGTCCGCCGCCGTTGTCGTGTGCATGTCAGTCGTGTTAACATGAAATTAGATCATAAATTGCCCGAGAGAGCATCGCCGCATATTACACCACACGGCGAATGGTATAATGCCATTAGTAATCTACGCTTAATTAGACGCAGCGCGCGGCGGAGATCATGTTCGGCATCTCCGCGGCGAACGACATCGAATTTATATCGGTATTGGGTAGACTTAATTACGGCGACGCATCCAATGAAGGAAACCGCATCTCGACGTTGATCTGGTCGGAATCGATTCGGCGTACGTACGGTCGCGCGAGCACGATTTTCATAATTTCGACCACACAGGGGAAACTCATTTCGCTTGGAAATGGATGCGGAGCAAGGCAAAACGGGGCAGACACGAACAACGCTTGTGCGCGCACCTCACAATGAAAATGAGAATGTCGACATTAATGATCTTTGCCGCGCCACCACACGCCGGTCATGTCAAAGCGTCGACACGATGTTTGTCTTTTGCGCCAAAATGTTGTTGAGTAGTTTTTCTCTATTCCTTCGCAATTGGAATGCATATATAATTGATTTTGCCTTCCTAAATATAGATTGTTTTCCGTAGATGGAGTGAGGGGTTATTAGAAATTTTGATGACAATCATGCATGGGCGATAGGGGATTGGCGTTAATTAAGGCGTTTTATTATCTCATCCATTCGCTTGGATGTTTTTAATTACGCTCCATGTAAATAATACACTCGCCCAACTATAATATTGCTTTATCTTCTTCTCTTCTCCATTGGATTGGATTGCAGAGAGGAGGAAGAAGTGTTAGTATGCGAGCCTATTTCTCGTCGTTTTGCGTGGAATAAAACTGGTTTTGCAAATAGACTCCGATTTCAATCTCTCACGTGCCACTTTCAAATTTTGTCATTGCGTTCCCGTCCCCGTCCGCGTGCGCGTCGTTCGTGCATGTTAATTCGTCTAGGCGCGCGCATAATAGGCAAGTAAATGATTACCAAATTTGGGCGGTAGGCGCGCGCGTACCGTGCAGGCAGGCGCATGTCACCACACGGACATGTCGGTCATTTTCACTTAACTCTTTTCAATTCTTTATGCAGATATCCATCAAACTCTCATTCACATGTCTCTAATGATTTTTTATAGTTCCACGATTTGTAACGTTTTTAATTGATGAATCGCACCATATACGTTCGTCGACGTATTCGTTTTAATTGCCATCCATCCCTCTCATCGTGATGAATTCGTTTCGGCTTGGATTCGTCATCGCGACGATGATTGTTCGAATTTGAATGATATCTACTACCATCTCCCTGATCAGTTAATACCCGTTGAGAGGCAAAGACATTAAAATCGAAAGTTCCAACAATAGTTTGGTTGTTGTGTGTTGCTGATCGGTGGAGGTGATTTGTCGGCTAGGAATCAATGCTTTTGTTTGTGCATCATTGGACTTTTGTTTTGGTTGCGCACACCTTTTTTGTTTTGCCACGCCAATGCCTCGAGGATGAGGATGATCAGACCCGAATTCTGATCGCGATAAAAGGTGCCCGTCACCTTTTGCTTTATTGGATGTTTAATCTTCCGATATGATTCCCATTTATTTTTACACTGCGTGCATCCATCCATGCCTTTGACAATTTGAAGGGAAATTGATCAATTTTTGCAATATTCCTGATGAAATCATACCACCTAAATGAATTCAGAGCTTTTAGTTTGAATATATATTGCATTCGCGCGCTTGCATCCGTCGCAAGAGAACATCCTGTACGTCTTCGGCTTCGGCCGACGAAGCAATAATAAACTAAAATATCAGCTGGTTTAATTGGATGGGAACAAGGCGCGCGCGCATGCGCAACCGACTGAAGGTGAGTCGCCACCCGAATGCCAACGGGTGGTGTGCGTTGATCCTTTTTACTCCCAACGCGCTCGTCTTTTTCTTCCTTGCTGCCTTGGTTCTACACTTACTGCGACTTCATTCATTCGTTTTGTTTCATTTCATTTCTCGCGACTCGCGCCACTCTCCGCAAGACTTAATTCCTATTAGTATTTCTTTTGTGCTCGTTCGCAGCAGGCTGGCGCTTTTGTTTGTCGCATCGCGCGGCGGCGGCTGTGCGGTTAATTCCATCCTAATCATTTGTATGTATACTGTAAATACATGCGGCGGTGTTTGTTCACCAGCAAAAAAAAGCAAAGAAGGAAGGGTTCTTTTCGACATTTTTTCGACGCACAAAGGAAACGCGGTGGGCCGCCCGCCCGCCCGGCCGATAGGGGGGAAATATTTTCGGTGGCGCGTCGATCCGAAACGAATACTTTTTAATTAAAATACCTTGCTTGCTTCTTCACCACGCTACGCCGGTCGCGCACTCGCGGGAGATGTCGTATTGCTGTGGGTCCTCCGCTTCTTCTCCTGGCCGTTGGTTGGTGTGTGGTTGGCCCGCCGACCAGTTTGATTTTTATCGGGTCGACGGCGACGAAGCTGAATCACTGGTGCGCGTTCGGTGTCAATGCCGGGGCCCCGAAGAGGTGACTGTGGGTCCGGCTGGAATGTTGTCTAGGTTGTTGCCGACGAGAATAATCACCACCGCGATGGACTGACAGTCCGAGAGCGCTCGCGCCGAGTTTATTATATGCAGGCCTCGTTTTAATTGTTTCCAACATTTTTTTCCACTCGTTTTTTGATTCGCCAGTGTGATAATAGTTCACAAACGGTTTTTGGGCCAGTAGTTTTGATCGGTTTTGAGATGCGATTTATGCGTTGCGATGCCAGGATTCAATCGGGAAGCCAGACAAGGAATGAAGAGATGAAGAAGGGGAGGGTCATTAATTGGCGTAGAATGTAATTTTTTCCTCTCCAATACGCTGACAATTTTGCGGAACCCATTTTTGCTAATTAATGGCCTGCGCTTCCACGGAACCCGCTGGTAATTAATTTAATCAACCCGTTAGACGTTCATCGATGATTTGTTTCTGATTTGTTCCCATTGCGCTTTATGTGCGCGCGCCGCATATCCGCACGTCGCGTTCCCGCAACTCGTTTGCAAGCTGCAACAATTAAATCACGTCTGAATAATTCCGATGATAATGTAATGGCTTGTTGGGGATGATGCGCGCCAAATATAGCTACACTAGGTATACCTATACCAATCACTTACTTCAACATACGCACGTGTACAGCTTACGCGCTATGGATGAATGGTGCTTTCATTCCTGGTTCTTGCACTTCTTCTGCTTGCTGTTCGGCGCTCGATAAGGAAATGGCGCTTAGCCAAATGCGAATTGCACGGTGTGCAAAGGCATCGTATTGCATTTTATGAATAGTTGTATGCGTCTCGCGAACAAATGGACATCAACGCCATCGCCGTGGCGTTTTGTCGGGCGCGCCGCCGAACAGCATACCTGTTGCGTGTCGCGAAACTGCAAGTGCGCACACAATGCCATATCTTCGCGTTCGCACTTGCGCGCGCGCGCGCGCGTGTAATAATGTGGCTATCGTCCGTCCATCGGGCGCGCGCGATGAAATCAATGACATGTTATACATATCGTCCGCGCGACCGCCATAAACGGCGCGACCGTTTGCCGTCGACGTCGGCCGTCGTCATCGATACGCGATGCAATGGCTCTCTTGTTGGCTTGCGCTTTTGACCTCAAATTGGAAAACGATTTGTGATTTATTGCCATCGCAGTATGGATGCATTCCAATTCGTGCCCTGGCAGGGCCTGTTATCGCTGCTGAGTTGTGTGATTTTGCCAATATTTATTATGGCAAGCAAGTAAGCAAACAAGGAAAACTCGCGGCTCATTAAACCCTGATAGGTTGTTACTGCATACGATCGCATTTTTCGCATTTACATTTCATACAAACGATTGGCGTTCAGATAGAAATCGTAAATTTCTATAGACTGCTTTTTTAATGGTTTTATAGTCTTCATTATAAGCATCAACCTTGTTCATCATCGTTTCACATTGAGTCATTGTTGCCATGTGTTATATTGCACGACTCACCGAAATTTAACGAGATTCAACGACGTTTGATGAGATTAATGAGTGGGGAAGTTGATAATAAAAGAGGATGGTAAATTAATCAAATCGTAAACTTCAAAGTTTATACTTTTCGTGCACCGGTTACTTTTTTCTTACAAAATTATTTACAAAAAACATGGCTATTGTCAAGAATTATAATTTCGAATCTTGGTCTTGAGAAGATGAGTCACATTGACGTAAGTTGATCGTGGGAGACGAAAAGTGGATTTGATTCCAATTCCGAGCACACGCGCGCAGCGCACGCCATGTATCCCAGACCGTTGGCGTTTGGGGCGCGCAAGCAAACGAAATTTGTGCAACGAGCTCACGTACGACATCGCACGCAGAACATGTGTCCTCGTACTTCGTGCTTACTTACCCACATGCATAGTTGGTACATATCATTGCTACCGAATCGGAATAATAATCGCCGTTTCATTTCCGTCCGGCGTCCAACCTGAACAAACAACGAAGAACTTTTTTTGAACTTTAAAATAAAAATTAAATGATTATTAAGTAATTTAGGTGTAAATCATTCATTCTCGAGACGCGGCTGCAATTTTCGATTTTACGACGCATCGACAATCAACAATATGCATTTCGCACACGTACACGAATAATGTTTTGCCGCCTCTCTGCAGATACGATGTGAATTTATAGCGTTTGCCATAAAATGTATTTAATGCATTGCGGAATGTCTTCGGACGCGAAATGTGCGCTGCAACGCATTTGCATTTTGGCGCAATTAACAATTAGCGCATGCAAATGTTACGTGACACCGCTTAAACGCTGCAATACACACACCCGATACGTTTTACTCGTTATTTATGGACAATTACGTATGTTTATTTATAATTTGTAATTATATTAAATATCGTGTTAATTCAATTTAATTTGTGTTGATGATAATATTAACACCGGCAACAATATTATACAATTAATTCGTGTAATACATGCAATATTTTAAAATGCGTTTTTGCGATTGAAATTTGCTAGGCGATTAGTTTTCACGTGGTGTTGTTAGATTTGGAAAAAGTGCGGCAATTTTATCGCATTTCGAGGCGTGAAAATTACAAACGCGCCGTATAATCACGACTCTTTCGATACGTCGTCGATTTTTTCCAATCTATCATGATAGGTGTAATGCTCGCTCTGAGTCGCGTGTAATAATAGAAAATTCCACCTAATACGCGCCGCTTCACCTCACCGTTCACGTCTTTCTTGCGTTCGTTTTTCTCATACGTGCCATCTCCATGAAGAAGCGGCTTCTGTTTATCGCCATCGATACTGATGTCGGTGATGTGCCCAATGAAGAAGAAGACGAAGTAGCAGTATCGGATTATCCCGTGAAAAATGAAAAAAATGACGGGGGCATTTTATATATGCATTGCGATGGACGCGATTCGGCTTAATTGAAAATAAATCGACGACAAATTAGTTCATTATTTTTTTTAACTAACAAGTTTACATCATGAGTATGACTAGCAGTCCTTTAAGCGATTTCATATTAGGAATAGTTTAGTTCCTCGTATTACGCTACCTTGCTTTTGCATGATGTTTAGAATAATACATAAAACATAACATAATTTATTTCAATGTCGTAATCATCTGGCGCACGTTTATGTGTGAAATCTCTTTGTGATCGAAATTACCTACTGGTCGGATTTTTATAGGTTTTTAATTTTTATATTGACCATATTCATCTGACTTAAGACGGATGCCTACTATAAATCTAATTTAAGCAGTTTACAAAAAGCCTTATTTTTAATCTGTTTTTTTTTTCGGTTTCAGGTAAGTCGATTCTCTTATCTGTGATTAACTCCAAGTTGGGTCTGTGAGTATATTAGCGCATATGTATTTAAATTGAATGTTGGAATGCGATTCATCGTTTTTAATTTCGTAAGTTTTATGAAAAGCGGAAGACATATAAAATGCCTTTTACGTTACCATATTATAACTGAATGCGTACGCTAACGATGTATAAATAACATCTACGAAGCGTAGATCATAGGATGTGACGCCGAAACGGTATATTATGTGAATCGTTTTCGTCTTCATTCCGGAATCGTTGGCAGTTTTTTAAATGATAATTTATTGTCTCATTCGCCAGCGACTAATCACTGCGGTTCACCCAATCGATACATTTGTAACCGCATGATTTTCGATGGCGATGAAAATCAAGAGTTTCGAACGTGTGCGATTTGCACAACACGCATCGATTTGTGTCACACTTACGTGTCTCTATTTTATATTCCTATTTAAAACGCAGTTACCGCGCTCGGGCGCCTGCGAGTTCAGTGAAACCAGATTCTTCGGCGAATGCGATCGATTGAATTATTCATGAACAGTCTCGGATTTACCTTAGGACGAAGGCGCGCGCGCGCGTAAAATAAATACCATCATAATTATGTTTGTATGTACGCACCCGATTGCTTTCGAATTGGATGTATTCAAATCTGCGTTTTTCATTCATTTTTTGGCTCATAGCAGGATTGGAATTCTTAACATGCATCCCACCACTTGATAGATACTATAAGCATATTGTATCTGTGTTTCAATGAAATCAAAAACGTTTTAATTTGTGAGCATGCAATCAGTTCTTGTCCCTCTATATGCGTTTCGTGACACGCCGGTACCAAAAGGGTTGGAGGAAATATGCACGTTGACCGCACGGCGTCTCTCACGAGGGACATTATCTGAAAGATAGATTAAGTAATTAATGTTATTGCACCGCAGACCGGGGTCCGGCCGACGTGATGCGGTGGTGATGCCCTTCTGCTCTCTCAACCTTTTTCTTCTTTTCCATGCCGGATTCGGATGCCTTTTGTATGCGTGTGCATCTTCTTTGCGTTGTGTCGATCGACATCTCGACGTGGACGCGACATTGCTTTTGCATCCATTCTCCTCCGCTGGTGCGTTCACTCGCTCGTGTCCACAACGTCGTCATTAATGGAATCTTTATGAGTGTGACAATATTCGAGATTGTATATCTAATAAGAAGCTGCGTGCCATGGTGAAGAGAGCGTCATCAGCGAAATCAAAGGAATCCATCCCATGCGCGCGCGAGCAGGCGAACGAGGCACGAGATAATGAAGATCGCTGCAGGCCCGCGCAGGGTTGTTCGATTCAATTAATACTAATTTAATGAGACGCATAGGTATATATGGGGAGAGTGCACGCGCAGATGCGTCGCGGCTGATTCGAAATTCTGCTGAAAACGAAATTTATTTGGAGCGATTGCGTACCGGTGATTCCGCTTCGTCGAAATGCGGTTGATGGAATTGCGTTAATAAATCGAAGGCGTAGGTACGTACGTACCATAATGATGGACATTCCTCATCGCTGAGATGTAATTTAGACCTCAATACACAGACTAGACACAACGAAATGATGATTAGTCATAATACACTACATTTTGCTTTGCTCGATGAAATATGATTGCATTGTGTTTGGCTCCGGGTTCTCTTCTTGGTTGCAATGATCGGGATTGGGTGATTTTATCGTAACCACCTACAACATTCATTTCTTTATTTCATGACAAACAATACCAGTTTGTAGCTGATTTCTGAAAAAAAATTCAATCACTAAATTAATTATGTACCGAAAAAAATTACGTATATCTTTACTTCCCGTTTGCATACCACGTGATTAACGATAAAACATGTAGGAAACATACATAAAAGTCGATATAATGTTACTACATACATACTATGTATATACCTATATGAAGCACAAGAGTATATTCATGTTCGTGTTCACATACGCGAAGCCGGCAACAAACACCAGTTATTATGATTAACATCTCGACATCTTCGTCATCTTCTTCGTCTGCTTCATGTTCTTCTGCTTCGTGGCCATATGAGGTTCCCATCCTTATCGTATTTAGTGCGCTTCGTGTGTTTTTATGCGCACATATCACATATGTGTATCGCGTAAACGCCTCAATTATGTAATTTGCTTATTATCGTAATTGCAATCAAACGCACTGAGATGCGGCTCGAGTTTGACTGACGTATTGATGCACTGTATTCAGATTCATAATTATCAGGTGTGCGTGTGTACGCACTGATTTCTTGCTGATTTTCCAAAGATATCATAAATCTGATTAAATATCAACTTTGTCGTAACGATAATTTGATTGATCAAGAGCCATATTTTTTGTTTTCAGTGTACATTGCATGAGCATTCCTTCATAATATTTTCAAAAGCTTGGATTAATAATCATAATGATTAGTAACAATTTTATGAAACTTCTTAGAAGAGCGGCGTAGGAAAATTGAATTTTTAATTAGTAGTTCATTTACATTTTAAACTCTTAATTAGCACTTAAATCCAAAGTCATCGTTAATTAAAATATTTCCCTTTTGTATATAACTAATGCAGTGAATTTACTGCATGTCTCCAAAATCTCCAAATATGATTTTATTAATTTTTTGGTTTGCCACCTTGATAGATATAAACATAGGTTTATCCAGTCATATTTAATTTGAGCCAAATGAAATATAAGTTAATAGGATTCGTTGACCCGGTATAAAAGTCATAAGTGATTCGCGCCTTCGTTGACTCGAGACCATTTATAAAAATATAACTCACACACAGAGCGGGAGCATTCATGACCATTCGTTAAGTTTTTTATTCAACGATGAATTGTATATGCGTGCGCAACGTGTGTCAGCGTCTCGAATGATTTACGGAACGTCTTCGTTATATTCCATACCTTTTGCTGCTTTGCGCGCTTGCTTGCATTATGAAATTTCGACGGCGGTCGACGGCGTGCCACACAGCTAGAGATTACGTTATATTATGCTATATTATAATTCAAATTCCGCTAGAATAATTTTAATAAGAACGGTGACCAACCGAGCAGAGGAGAGAATCTTTCATCCGAATCGGCGACGATGCGACGGACACATCAGCAGCCTACTACATCGAATGCGACTTTAGCAACTCGGAAGTCGGTCGGCCATGAGATCGCGCGCTTGATGATCAACAGCCCATTGCTAGGCCGCACCAAATATTTGACGAAGAAGAAGAAAAAAAGCGGTTGCTCGCTTCTTCTTCCATCGGGAATTATAAATTATACAAAGTATAGAGTGCGGAGCGTGTGTGTTCATCATTGAAGATGACGTTCATGATCGCTTTACCTCTCTTTTACTTTTTCTCGGTGGAGCTGCGAGCGCGCCAGCAAGCGTTTTGCTGGACTTTTTCGTCAGCGCGGCGCGCGCGCGCGCGTCAGACGCGGCAATGTTGATGGAGTCGAACCAGTGGAGCCGCATAAAGTCCGTAATCGTAATATGCACTTACCTTCTTCTCGACGGCGGCGGCGGCTGCGAAACACTGTTGTTTCTGCTGATGTATATGCCTCGCCTTGGTCGTCGGTCTGTTCTCGAGATATCTGTGTGTATGTGTGCTTCTTCGGTCGATTGGTGTGGTTGCGTTTTAAACTCCGATGATTAATGTGGCGTGAGAACTTCCACCAGCTCGGGCGATGTCGGTCGGCTGTTGTTCTTGGTGTGTGTAGCCCTCAGGGCTTTCTGCTACTTGTCTGCCTGCTTTTGGCTACCTTACCTTTTACTACACAAACACTTTATTTACTACTACTACGCATCGCGGCGCAGATCTACATTATCTACATGGCGCTGCGTTGATGATACGCGATGGTAATGTTGGAATATTATATAGGTTACGCTTGAATGATGTTGGGGCTGGTGAAATACCTGTTTCTGTCGCTGATCACATTGTGTATATAAGTGGTGCGCATTTTCTCACCAGTCAAATGCACCAGCTCGAAATATAGTCAGTATACATGTTAACCCTAACGTTAACTTGTAATCACTTACCGGATGTGATAAATAATCAGTGCACTTCAGATTTACCCATTTTTAGAATTATGAAATATCAAGCGTTCCATCCCGATCAAAGTGTGAGAAATATTTCGGTATACTCAATTTAATCTAGATACGTATCTCACAGCAAACACCTTGCGCGAGTCAAGATGAAAAATTATAATTTGATCTTCGGATCCGATTGAAGAATCCATCCAACATCGCCGGCCGGAACAGAATTGTTGTGTTCGATACCAATGCGTGATACGAATTGCGCGCGCGCGCACGATTTTCATTAGTATTTTTATTTCGATCGCAATTCGAAGCGTTGATCGCGTCAGCATCGTTCTTGTAGGATGTACTTCTCGTGTTGTCCGTCCGCAAAAAGTAATTGGTACGTGAAATCGATTACCCACGAACACGATGACACTGCTAGTATCAGTGTCCTTTCAGCGGCCCTCTTGGAATGCGGATCAATGCAAGATGATCGATTTGCTGCGCGATTTAACACTTGATCAAGCTGCCAGAAAAACTTATATCTGAATTCCAATAGATTTGCAATGGTAAAAAATGCCGATTGCGGAAAAAGTGTGAGATGAATGCGCATTAGGATTTGGTTAGCAGAAGCATAGATTATGGAGTGGTAATGGTGATGCTAATGTGAGACGATCGTCCGAATGAAGAAACGAACTGTAAAACGAGCGGAAATAATTTATAAATTAATATAAAAAGCGCCCGGCGGCTACATCGGAGAGCGGGCGCGCGCGCGCACGAAGAAGCTGCGCGCTTCGCGAAGTCAGGCAGCCACTTGCAAGAACTTTACGGTATCTGAAGCAAATCATTTTCTTTCGGCTATACTTAAGTAGTCAAGCCTGCTCGGTCGCATGGCGCGTCTAAGATGAGTAAAGTGCACGGCGGTTCTGTACCAATTTCGAATGCAAACTAGTTGCTCATCACCCATCCACGACTCTGTAGCAGATATTAATATTCAATATTGTATAAGGCAGTCAAGTCAGTATGCTGCACTACACGTGTGTAATAAATGATATGCCAACTTAGCATTTGGCTCTATATACCTATATGTAATCAGATTTGTTATATTTCGCAAGTTGCTTCCATTCTTCTACGTCCCAGTGCAACTGGCGTACGGCAATTTGTCAATGATTTATTTATCCATTGGCGCAACAACACTTATTCGATATATGAAACACGCGCTGTGATTCCTCTGCCATTAGCAGAAAAAGTTATCGATCGACACACTATGTAGTCCTACGCGTGTTAATGAGAAGAAGGTTTAATTAATGATCAAAATTTTTGATATGAGGAATGGATGTTATGTACTATGTAGTCAGCCTCCAATCGTTTCGATTGGACTGGGTTCCTGCTTAATGGCGGCAGCAAAAAAAAAATGGTAGGCAAGATTATGTGTTATATGAATTCGTATCCAGCGGTTTGTTCGTTCGCTCCTTCTTCGTGTGCCGCGCGCGTATCGATCTCTTAAATCGAAAAGCGATGCCCTGAAACCTGTAATTTCCGATTGCCCGTCGGGCGCAACGTATTAATTTCATTCAACTTTATCGCCGACCATGATACTACCCAAACCCATACCGGCATGCATGCATGCGTTCGTGCGTGCGTGCGTCCATAACGCTCGCGAATGAATCGTGTCCGAACCGAATAGGCGGACCGGATGGATGACCAAGAAAGAAGGCAGACTGGGCAAGTCGAGTCCGAATGATGAGTACGTATACGGTCCGATCACGTACGTTATAAACATAAAATTTAATGGAATGAAAACTGAAAACATACAATACTGCCAATGCTGGCTTGCTGGAGACTGCCAGCTCAAGAGAAGAGGCGAGACGTGGTGGATGTGCAAGAACACTGATGTGTAGTTGGTAATAAGCCACCGGTCGGGAAAAATATGATTTTTTTTATGTATGCGAGCATCGGAGCACGTTCACCACGCCGCCGTCGCGTCGTTCGATTTGGTTTGGTATCGGTGGTTGAAATTAATGGTTCGTTTCTTTTAATTAATGTATCGTCTGGCTTACCCTATGTGCGACCTATACGGAGACTGGAACAATGACATGGACATCATATCGATTCAGCGTGAAGTATATGGCATGATGGTCGTTAATTAATCGAAAAATTTGTCGGAATAATTTCACCTCGTCTGCATATACCTTCGCGAAGAAGTAAATCACTTGAATTATTGCAAATGAAATAAGATGTGGCGCCGAAGTGTGTGTGGTGTGAGGCTTGGGAAGATTTGTGGCTCGGGCGTCAATGCACCGTGACATTGCCCATTCGATCAACATAATGGCAACAATCATAATAACGATAAATAATAATCGGATGGACATGAACGAAGGCACGCACGCACGCACGCATGCATAGGCTCTTTTGCGACGAGCGGATGATGGGAGATGTCGACATGAATCAAATCACTGAGCATGTGGGTATTGTGGTTGGGCTGGTGCATGACGGCTCCCACAAACTCCCCGACCACAAAACGCCGACCAACTTCAATTTTTCCTATCTCCTCGGGTCTAGGTAATAAAATGCAGTTTGAAACAATTTTTTGCGGCTCTATTCAAAAATTATTTCCTAACACATGCATTAGCATCGATAACACGGATGCGCAGCAACTCCTCGATTTAGATATAAAGCGAGCGTGTAGATAAATGGTTGTTTCGATTCGACGCGATGTATCGCCGTCCATTTCGATTCACGTTCGTTCGTTCGTGCGTTCGTTGTCGGCGCGTCGATTTTCATATCTGTTCGCTTCATTTGTAAAACCATCTTCGCACCGTATGACTCCCTTTTCTCGCGGCCGCGCGGCTTGCATGACCCTTTCGCGGTCGATTATTAGTTGGTAAGTTGTAATATACATGCGCATAGCGTGCGCATTTGCCCCGGTCTCATCGCGATCATATAACTCACAGCTCCGCTTGGGTCTCGGCTTGGTGTTCGCCTTCCGCGCGCATCATGTTTGCGCCACACGTCCCCACAGCAAGACGCTTTTCAACTTCTTCGACTGCGAGAGCTTCTTCATATTTCTCCCGCATGGCTTTCACGCGCGCGCTGCATGGCGCTGCGGTAATCATAATCGAAGCAGATCGCCGCGCCGCCGCTGCTCGTAACCAATCACATAATTAATTTAATTTGTTATGCGTTTGATGGTCTCGGCTCGGCACCATGCGGCCGCGATGGTAAATACTGCTCCTTCATTCATCAATCGGATCAATATACCCACTTACTCATGTTTGATCCGGGCGGCGACGGTCTTATAAATTAATCATGCCACGCAAACGAGCACGCCGACGACGACTAGGAAGTCGGCGCTCGGGTGCTGCCAAATACGATGAATCCGTATGGCGTAATTATTTTTTCCACTTTGTTTTTCGAATTTGGCAATTTCAAATGCGCGCTTAAATTGGTTCGGACATCAAAGTTAATTTAACATTTGATTTGAATTAAGTCTTTGGTTCTTTCAAATCGTGAAATTGGCGCATAATTTTCATCAATTTAATACTAATCGAATGCGAGCGCGTCTGGACATTACTTTCAAATTTGTAAACGTTCATTCTCCACCGGCCGAGGTGCATGCTTTTAATGACTTTTCACATTAACGAACTAATTGAATTGTGGGCACACATCCATCCTATACGGATGCGTTGCTTATGTACTTTCATCGTTTTTAATCATGCGTCCCCATGCGCTGTGGATTCCGCGATGATGCGCGCGCGCGGTGTGCTTTCGATCATCATCGTCGCCGCCGCGCCGGGCGGATTTGTGCGCGTCGCGAACACGTAAAAGCGCATTTTATCGGATCGGTGAAAGTATCTGCGCACCGACAATAAAGTGCATAATATGTATCTTCTTCCGCGATCGTATACTTCATTCACATCGACTTGCAATCAATCCACTTTTCACTAGTTCCTTTTGCTATATTTTTATGCAAAGTCTATAATATTTATTAGGTGCACACGGCATCTAAGCAAAGCAGTCGGAAACGTCAAAGTCAATCATTGCGCATTAATTGATCGATGAGTGGCGAATGACGAATGACCCATTCGATTCTTTGTGGCGTCTCCACCGCGCGCGATGTTAGAGCGGAGGTCGATCAGAAAAATTTCAGCCGGTATAAATTACCCAAGCGGCGGGTAAATTAATCATTAATCAATGCATGATCAATCATATCACATTTTTCTATACCATTCCGCGTTCCGGACCAGGCTGTGTTGATGTTTGGCGGTCATGAAATGTTCATAAATCAAAAATTATGTATGTAGTTCGTTTTGCACGGCAGAACGCCAACAAAACTATAACAAACGATCTGATTATAAGCTAGGTACGATTGAATAACGGTAGCCATATTTTTTTTGGGTTGCTCTACATACTTATGCGCGTTTCTCTGATCTCGGCGCATTTAATCCGAAATTTTGAAATAATACCAACGACAGCGTACGTAGAAAGTTCGATGGGAACGTTGCGATATCCTAGCTTCGGTGTATCATAACCGCAGTGTGCATCCGACGTTCGAATCTACCGTTTTTCCTACTCTATTTGTATTCTGCATACGTTGGGGCCGCACGAATGTATGATTTCGTTTAAAATTCATTCAAATAAAAATCACAGCACACTCGCACACGCATCATGCTGGCTGGCATGCAATGCGGCAGCGGGAGAGAGCATATGCGCATTGTCGTCGAACATCTACTTGGTGCACATCGAAAGGACAAACATCGTAAATCGACGATGGCACACAAAACGTTCCGCTCACCTCCGTGTGCCCCATGTGCACCTGTGTACACATACGCGCCGCGGAAAATGCCGGCTTGCTGGCTTCATGGCCGTTCGCTTTCAACTTGCGAACCGTTTTTTAGAAGCATTGCTTGTTTTTATGAACGGTTGACAAACCCGCCTGAAATCAAAACGCAATTAACGTTAAATCTCCGCATGATTAATTATGGGTGAAAATTGAATTCACACCTCTCGTTCTTCATAAAGCCGATTGCCAAAGTACATATTCGGGTATTAACGGTATGAATGAAGGCATTAAAATTAAGTATTTGAGATTAAAATGAAGCAAAGCTTGGCTTGGAATCTGAATTCGATGCGGTTTGTCGGATGCCTTTATGCCATATCTCTATGCTCATGCGTTTTTATTATTCCTTGTGTTATGTATTTATAAATACATGTATGAAGCTTGCTGCATCATGCGGCGGCGCGATTCGACTAATCGCTTTTTAATTTTTAATTGCGTTTTCTTTTCGGATGTTTCTGCCATTTGGTTGCACCGAACGCGATCGTATCATTACGCATCGAGGCATCAGTGTCGGTAATCTGGAAACGGTTACTTAAATATTTTAATAGTGGTGTACGTGTGCTTAAATTAAATGCTTGACCACTTGACTCTAATTGCCTTTCTCTGTATATCTGAATATATTTTCGGAATCAAGCCTCAAAATTGTGTTTCTAAATTATCCACTAATAAAATATTGGGTGAGTAATTTGCTTTTGGTTTTGTTTTTTGTTGACATTTACTTTTTACAAGATATTCTTTGTGCTGCTTCACGCGTTAATTGTCAACCGGTGTGCGCGTTGCAACCGATTAAAATCCTACATTGTTTGAAAAAAGGCACACGACGGCGACAACGATGATTAACGTTAATTATAACTACAAAACGTCCGTCGCCGCATGTTGTCGATTGCCCCGAAGGCACAATTGTCTTTGCACATAACAATTTACAACTCTTCACTTAGGTAGTGGCATTCAACAACTTAGACAACAATTAGTGTTCCTACTTGTTGTTGTTTTTTCTTCGTTCTTTAATTGTTCAGAGACATTTTTTACATTGCCGAATGTTGATTTATTAAGGAATTATTTGATTAAATCACAAAATTAGACAATGAATAAGGTGATCGTTATTCAAAGCATTTCACGTAATTGTTTGTCTATATTAATGAAGACTTTATATAGGTACTTATACTTAGCTTTTACCATTGTCGAGTGGTGCATTTAATTGCACATGCAAAGCAAGCGCAACATTTTCGCTTTTTACGTTTTGCATTCTTCCATGATCATATTGCTTCTTCTCCGCATCTCGGCTGTAATTCTTCTGCTGCTTCGCTCGTGAAGAGCCATCGAGTAACTGCTGCGCGAAGGCGACGTTGGTATGCATACCCATGGATGCTGCGGACCGTAATCATATTTAATGGCCACGCAATTGATTAGCCGCATCTCATAAAATGACAATTAATTAAGCAAATTGAATTCAATCTTCTGCCCGTCGGCGTTTCTTGTTCACGTTCAGCGCGGCAGCGAGCGCGAAGACTAAGAGCAGTTTGATACTTTTTATCCACCGAGTGTGTGTGTCGCTGTTTTCCGAATGGGTATATTTGATAATGCGCATGGCAATGATGCAGAATAAAACGATGATACCGATGATGATCATCATTATGAAGAAAAGGACGAAAGGAGTGTCGATGAAGACTGCACAAAACCAAATGCCGAACGTGGAGTCGAGTTAAAATACTCGGTGATGACGCCGCCACCGAAGAAGATGAAGGCAGCAGAAGCAGCAGCAGCAGGAGAAGAAGAAGAAGAAGACGCAGGCAGCGAAATGGAAACTGGAAAGACGAGTCGCGTATGATAATAGCTGGTCAACGGCCGAGCGCGTCAACAGGTGCTAACACTTTGCGTGTGCTTCTTCTTCTTCTTCTTCTTCTTCTTCGTCTTCTTGTGCTTTATCTCCGGGCTAAGAAGGACGAACGAAATGGCAATCCAGGCCAAAACAACGCGTCAAGAAGAAAGGACGTCGAATAATGCAAATTTTCAACACATAATTCCGTAAATACAATCATCAAATTAGCGATACGATTATTATTTTAGGATGCCTGCTTGAAAGCGTGCTATTCTGTATGATTACTTGAAGCATAATACCATCCAGCTTTTCAAGTTGACGACTGACGTTTTTATCGCAATCTATTGACAACGCTCATACATCAACCACATCTGGACTTCTTCTGCTGCTGTTGCTGCTGCTTCTTTTCGAATTCCATCTTTGAGTTCTTTTCCTTGGCGAACATGTATATGTGTGTATATCGATTATAATAACAACGAGCGATAACAAAAGGGAGCATAGCGAACCACACACAACGCGAACGATTAAATCTCTTTTACTTCATCTTCATCATCCTTCACGACCGTCGGCGCTGCAAATGCTTGGCGCTGCCCTCGGTCGTCCCCGAAGAAAACGATTTTTTCGATCGACGGCTCCGATGGATCAATGCCGCGCATTCATTGCACTTGATGCGCGCATCGAAGAAAAAAAATTGTTGCATCTCCATCATCGTCTCATCGCATCTCGCATCGCGCGCGTAAATGCCATCATGCAGATTTCGCGCAGTGAATTTTTTCTGCCTCCCCCTCGCGCCCGTACCTACCAACTTGCCCACCTATAGAGTTGTCGACATTAACAAGAGGAGTTGATGAAAAATTAAGCGGTCATCAATGCGCAGATTGCCAGCATGCGTGTGCGTATTCATAGCGCGCGGCGTTAATGCGCCATCGACAATGATTAAGATGGCGAGTTGAAGAAGAGGAAGATGCGCGCCGGATTGGATGGATCGCTGGTCATTATTCGATGTCTCTTTTTCTTCTCTTAGTCATCATGTGGCTCCGCAACCCGGCTGCTCTGGTCTAGTATGATTGAATTCGCAAGTAGACGCATGGATGAACGGTAGTTGTAATTGGCTTTCAACGCGCGCGCCCGGTATTGTTTGCGTTATGTCGAAGTTTTGAGATCTCCAACAGAAGGTGTAATTGGAATAACAAATCGTAGTGAAACAACGTTTTGATTTTCATTGTTGCCGCGGCAATGCGTTACGATTCGTGCGCGTTATAACTCGTTAACTGTAAATTCAATCAATCTGAGCACGCTGCAGAGGCTTTGTGGAGTTTTGCGATCGCGAAATACCGAACAAAGCGCAACTACAAGTCGCCAATCGAGTTGATAAATTTTGAATTAAATAAATGCAATACTTGTGAGCTTGCGCGTGCGCGCGCGCTCGTCTATTGATTTGAATTGAAACTAGATTGATTACATAAGTAAAACAACATGGTAAATGGAAATTCGATTCCTATTCGCATTCCACGCGCGATTGATTTGAATTAGCGAAATTTGTTTTGCAATAACCATTCCGGATTATTATTATTGGGCTCTAAATCTTTCAATTACACATTTCGCATTTGAATGAATGAATGCGTGATTTATTTATTTCGCGAGATTTATGCGTGGAAGCGGTTGGGTAGTGGAATGGTGGCGTTTTATGTCAATCATTGCGTCACCTGCATTGCATATCGCCTTTGGTAACTAGCTACATACAAGCGATTGCGACATTGCCAATATAAACAAAAGTGTCAAGTGTCTCCTCTTCATCGGCATCCGGTTGGTGGATATTTGTATAATGATCCACGATTGTTGATAGGATATTCACAGGGTACATAAGAACATATTCCGCGAAATCGCAAAGCGCTTTTATTTCTATTTAATGAAATGGTTTAAAATTTATGCATTACTTATGTCATATAATTTTATCTGTTTGACGTAAAATATGTAGTACACTAACAATGATAAGCGCACTCATCTCCGGAAGTATTTACTTATCTGTGTATGCAGACGGACAGCTTTGGAATATCAACCAAACAATTTGCTGGAATTTTTTCGGTTTCCATATAAATACTTCGTCCACTGTAATCGCACCGATTACATAATGAAATGCGAAACTTCAAGGACACATTGATGAGCATAATAACAATATCAATAATAATAAATTCCGTGGCGCTCGAAGCGCATCACAGTCAGCTTTTGAGCGGGGAATTTAATGGATCCATCCGCGAATGCATACTATATAAAATTAAGAATTAAAATTGGATGCGTACACCCGATGAGAACGAACGCGTGTGCATTAACATGGCACTAAAGCATGTGTGCGAGACCACCAACGTGTTTCTTTGGCGCGATGCAAAACGAGCGTTTTCATGCCAATTTATTATTATGCACGCAATACGCCGATTCCGATTCATGGCATTCAGCGAAGAAAAAAAAACACTAAATTACTTTGCATTTGCATTCATTCATACAAACGTACTAATTTTTTTTGTCACAACTAAAATACTTTCTGTTTTTCTTTACATACAATTTAGTTATTAACATAGTAATTTCTCAATTATTCGGGTACGTTAAAATTTCGGCGAAATTTGGTGCATTTGTTCAATAGGTAGTGCTTCATGAATAAAACATCGGTCTGTGTATAAATTTCATAAATATCATTATGCATTACATTTATCCATTGCGTGCGCGCTTGCAACCCTCATTCCCGATATTAATACTACATGTTAATCGCACGCGAACGTATAACTTACAGTCATGCTGGCAAGTTCATAAAGAATAATAATAAGACCGCGCACGCCGCTTGCGATTCGGCGGCGGATGCGATGGGATGGAAGTCGACGAAGAAAAAAAATGTACCGTTGGAATTTCGCGTGCGCTTTTCATTAATACCGCGTGGCCGCGAAGACATTTTAATGTGTGCCGTCTGCTGTGCGAACGCGCGCCGATCGAATCGCGCTCTTCGTCTCCCGGTGCGCAAATGCGTCAAAATATTTATCGCATCGCAATTTATTGGTGCGCTTCGAAGAATTATGTCAATTGCAATCTCATTGCGCGTGTAATATCGATTAATATCGATATGTAATACGTATGAATAACGACTTTCAAATCGATTCGCGATTCTCACATGCGTAGTTTTAATTTCGCGCGCGCGCGCGTGATTTATGCGTTGGCAACTAATAACGACACAAAATGCAAATTGCAACTTTGGCGACCAACGCGAAAATAATAAAAGTAGACGTAGAATCCATTGAAGAGGGGCGTGTGCGTTATGCAAACCCACTGAAAATTGCTCAATCGACATGGACGAATCGGTATTACGATTGTTCTTGACTGCGTGCCTGACGATTTCGTCGCGGGCGCAGCACGGCCGCAATCTATATAATTTTACGATCTTGTCTCATAGTCTTATAATTTCGTCCGGAGATTGCCTCATTGTTCCCGTACACATCGGCGATTGCAACATTCGCAAATGAAACGACAATGCTTTTAATTATTACAAATGACCAGTTTGAAAATCAGGCGCATTGTAATTTTCTTTGTGGCGGCAATAAGAAGTGAAATTCGAAGTGAGTGAATAAATGGATGAAGGCAGATGCATGAGAATAGTGAAATATAGAAATTATCTATGAACGCACAAAGACGCCACAGTTTAATTTAAACAGCATATAACAAGCAACAAAATGCGATTACCATTTCGAATTGCTTGTATACGCTCGGAAATTGTTTGCTTTTTTCATACGCTCGACTCACACAAATCATACGCTAACGCGTAATGATCATAATTTTAATGTGATTCTTTCCTTCTGTTGCAGCGCTCCTTCACTCTCATCCTGCAAGCGGTGGACCACAACAATTACTCCAAACCAGGTTAGTAATCATAACTTTTCTGTGTCCATGCTATTCTTCATCTTACAGCGTGAAATGTGATAGATTTGGAAACAAATTAGTGTTGGTTGGTGTCCTAATTTCATTTCATTACGAGTTGTGATTTATCGATCAATGGACGAATAAATTATTTAAATTTCTCGAAATTTCCTCCGAGGCGATCGATGATTGCCGAGAACATTCATAACTCGTGACTGTGCGAGCTTCCCGTCTTCAGCGCGTGCGCCTGCACTCATCTTCTCCAATTGAATTGAATGTTTATTTTATGAGACGTGTGCCATACTATGCAGCATTGAAATTAACTGTTTTGTGCCTCGGGGGTAGCGCGCGCGCGCGCTCGCGTCCGACTAACCACTCGATTGAAGTTTGTATCCGATGAGTAGGAGGAGGAGGAGGAGGAGGCATAATGAATAGGCATTAAGCAGACAGGACACCCTTAGGTGAAACGTGCCGTAGTAAACTCCTGCTCCACATTCACAATGTTTTCCTATCTTCTTTCTTTCTTTCTGGTTGTTGCATGCATTTATGCACTCTAGCCGGCGGCTATTGCTGGCTACTGCCGTGCCTTTTATACCATTTATACCACCCACATAAATAGTGGCTTTTCTGCTTCAGCTGCTGCTTCTGCTGCCGGTTGATTACAATATACCACGCGAACGAAACGTCCAACTCCTTATCATTCGTATATATCTTGTTAGAGTCGCGAAGGTGAAGAAGTGAAGAATCGGTTAGTGCATATGTTGGGGGCAAAACTACACAGCACCCATACTTGGTATGGAGTGCAAAGCGAAGTGTTTAATAAAGACCTCCAAAGGCACTGTAAGTCTTTGCTACCAGTGTTACCAACGAACACATAGCCAAGCACAACTACACGACAGCAGCAGCAACAACAACAACAACGGCAACGCGTGTAGAATATGTTGCTGACTACCACTTGAAGAGAGAGTGTGATCACCTTTGATTCATTGTGGTCTCTCTCGAATGAAGTGTTTTCCACCCACGCTCATTTTTCTTCGGGAACAAAACGGTTTCGAAAGGGAATAAGCACCGAGTGTGTTTATCTACTAGGTATATACATTGGGTTAGCAGTTTACAGTTGAACAGCGAAATAGTAGGTCTTATCGCGAAGAGACGTCTTTAAAATTTCAACACTCAATCTTTATGCGTGGGTGGTGCATCATCTCCTGTTTACAAGTCAATTCTTGTGGTATTTGCGTGTAGCATTCTTCAATAGGTTCGCAATATATTCCTACGAGTAGATAAATACTTCATTTCGTGAGCTAAATGATGATAGATGTTAACAATAATATGAATTATATATATGCATAAAAACATCTGCCCTGAGATGGTTCAAGCGATGAATTTTATCTCCTCTGCTGTCCAAACAACATACAGATGCTAGATACTCCATACCACTGCTATCTAATATTATTATAGGTTTCAATCATTTTTTCTTCTGCTTTGCAGCCAGCAACAACATCATCGAGGAGGCAACCTACTCGGGCATCATCGACCCGAGCGCTGACTGGCATACGCTCGACTATCAAGGCAGGCAGGCGCGGCTCACGTACCGCGTGCGCGTCCAATGCAACACGCACTACTACAACGCCACGTGCACGAAATTCTGCCGGCCGCGCGACGACAAGTTCGGCCACTACACGTGCGATGTGACCGGCGACAAGGTGTGCATTGACGGATGGAAGGGCAACAATTGCGAAACAGGTAAATCACCTCACAGCACACTCATCGCCCAGTGTTGAGTATCCGCGGATGCTCATTTCCTTATCAACTCCATAGAATCAATTGTTATTCGACGCGGTTTTAAAGCCATAGATTTCTTCCTACACCGGCTCCGATAGGCACTTACATTAATTGCAGTTGTTCGCCAGCTGCGGTAATTTGCCCCGGCGAAATCGGTTTTTCGTGATGCGCCATTTTGCGGCATATTGCTGGCGTCCACTTCTAAACGTAATTGACCTCTGTCAGTCTTCTACTTCTCGGACTCCATAATGGACAATTATTTATTGCAGCGCCGCTATAAAATACGATTAATCTACATACAATAACGGATGGAATGTCATATTCAACCTTGTAGCCGATGAAAAAGTACGACCAAGGAAAACGAAAGTATTTTTATCGACAACCATATTGTGTGCGCACGGGAAAATGCGTTTATTTTGCAATTTAAATACCTCCTGAATCAATTCTCGGTTTAATGCCGATGTAAAATTAATGACGCCGTCGTAGGAACCTCTCAAGAAATTAAGATCGATTCGCTATTTTTTTTACATATTGCGTATTCCATCAAAGGGACATCCTTAAAATTCCCGACTCTTCAGCGAAGACAAATAAAAGCAAATACCTGATAATCATTCCTGCTTTAACATTGGGTAAGGCACTTTTTTCATTGGTCATCCATTCGGTTCGTATCGTTGCGATACACTTTTTAATTAAAATTCGTGACGCACAATAATGATTTTTTTTCGGCCACACGAATTGGGCGCCGAGATGCGAGCAAGTTTAATATCGGTCGTTCGGTGCGTCGTTAACGACTGTCATCCCAACCCCCCCCCAAAATCTGATCGAATTAAAGTCCAAATAAAATGCTCGCTGAACGAGATTTTGATGATGGTTATTGGGAGTTTTCCCAATGCGCTTATTCTCAACCTTTTGCTTCTCCTTTGTTGCAGCAAAATGCAAAGATGGCTGCCATCCGGAGCACGGCAAGTGCGACAATCCATGGGAATGCAAGTAAGTAAAACACTTGCGTGCGACTTCTACAGCTGTAATATTTGTGCAAATATTTTCTGCGATCGGTTGTGTTCGTTGTTGTACGTCGTGCGCATACATCATAATACCGTTTTTGTTTCGTGGCGTTCGTCGTGCTGCTGCTGCCTGTTTCTGCTGCTGCTGCTGCTGCTGCTGCTGCTGCGTGAACATTTCCATTCGAACGCGCGCGCGCGCTTCTTGCATATATGAATTGACTATTGTCGTCGACCTCCGGTACGGATTCGCACCTACACTTAAAATATTCATCAATAGCTGGTTGCGTATTGCTTGGCGCGGGAGAGATTGGCATAATGCGGGCCGGAATTGCATTTTTTGAGGTACGCGAATGAAAACATTGGAAACTTATTGAAATTCAACATCCACCGAGAAGAGTGCGTGCGCCTTGCATGCGAACCTCACATTATGATGTCCTTTTGACTTTTTAATAATGCATTCGGCATTATGCGACCGACTTTACACTCGTATTTGGTGTACTTGCATGTATGCAAAACGCGTTTTTAAATGTTGGCGGTGCGGAAAAAACATTGTTTCGATCGCGTGTGCATTCGCCGCACTCCGGTTGCTGTGCGTTTCTTCAGCGGTGCACAGGCGATCGTTGAAAATGAAAAGAAAGCGCTTGAAATTGTTCGCTTGGACTTGAACGGCGTGTAATTGCGTTTAATTCGATCGCAGTACGGACGCGCGCTGTGTTATCAAGGAAAAATTGCCCGCGCTCTCAAGTTTTCTTACGCTAGACGAGTCGATTGTTGAGAGAAGCAAAAGAACGCACGGCGTGCGTATTGAAACGTACGAGGACAAAAGTCAGGGGGCCGGTTTTTCGATGTGCGTTCCAGTCACGATCTCAAGAATATCCAGCCACCCAGGCAGCGATATGGAGGCGGGTGATCGCCCGGGCGCACCGTAATTTCGGGCTCGTCTTCTAATTAAATGAGTTTTCTTTTTGTCTTTTTCATTCGAATCGTGGCGTATTTCTTGATGTCTTGTTCGATTAATTCTAGCTATATTCCTTCACGCGTGCAAGTGGAGGGCATAATGTCATTGTTGTATTCTTCCTTTACAGTTGCCGAATCGGATGGCGTGGCGAATTCTGCGACCAGTGCGAACCGTATCCTGGCTGCAAGCACGGCTACTGCAACGGCTCTTCGTGGCAGTGCATCTGCGACACGAACTGGGGCGGAATCTTGTGCGATCAGGGTGAGTGCATATTCAATTCACATTCAAGTCTGAAGAAGTGTTAGTGAATCGACTGCACGCGCCGTGCGTAATTGTAAATGAAGACAGATTAACACACGACCCTGACGTGTGCAAATAATACTCCTATTTTTTCAGCATTCATAAAAAACGAACATAAGTATAATAGTTGCGGTCGTTCACCGTAGGGGATCAGTACATATAGTATAGAAGGCTTGAATTAGTCATACGAGGGGCATGTGATCAAGTGTGCCAGTGATCATCCCCCATTACTCTCCGCTTTTGATATTGTTATGTTTATTAACCGTGGCCGGCACGCGACCCTCATCGACGCGCACCCTACCTTTGCAAAGCGAGTTTTTTTATATCTTTGCTCAATGACACCGCTGGGGATTCGCTGTTTTTACTTTTGTAAATGCGAATTTACACTTAGGGGGCCGCTCGCGCTTTTGTCTGTCGGAGACGCGAGAGAATATGCGGGACATTTGGGCAAGTGGTCACGCATATTAATTTCCGGGCGATCGTGTATCCATCTGTTGAGTTTCCCACATTGGCTATTTTTTATGTTCACTCTCTCTATGTAGTTTTAATTAAGCTGTCGTGTGATGTGTGATCCCTTCCTACGATGTTATTATGATCGAGTGCGTACTTAGAATTATTATTTGTATGTACAATCCAGATTTATTATAAGACTTGTGCTAAGTTGTTACATGAACGTGCGCCGAATACGTAATGCGCATTATAAAAATAAAGCCATTAGCGATACCTATACGGCGGGTGCGAGCACGCGTGCGTGTGCATCCGCGAATTATGCAAAATTAATTTCAATTAACGTTGTAAATTACCCTCTTGCCGGGAGATGTATGCGCATACAATTTACATCATCGTTTCGTTGCCTTTATAAAGATTCAAGCATCCACTTTCGCATTTACTTTCATACACCACAGCAGTGTGCGGAATAGCTATATGTGGTGGGTTAGATAGGTAAGAAGTAAGCGCAAAACGATAAATTTATTGAAACCATAAAACGTTTATTTATACGCTAAAGACTAATGGCCTCTAATGTTTGCGTCGCGGAACACGTTTCGAGGCATTTGCGAAAAATGTTTTGTGTCGCCCCGGTGCGCATATGCGTGTAGGGAATTTTCTATTTTCAACATTTTATACGTGTAACTAAGTGCCTACGGTACGTGCGCGGATCGGAGAGTAAACCAATGAGCATGTGCGGTGCATTTTCGCGCTAACGCATATTCGTTAACGAATCGCGCATAAATTATGGATTTATTTCTCGCCTGACGGTTGATGCCGTTCTCTACTCAAAGAGCGCGAACGCACGAACGAACAAACAACGGCGGTGTGCGCGCGTGTGAACCCCGCGTACTAGCCTAAGCCCGCTTAAGTGCGATACTTAAGCTTCCGAAGACGTTAAACTATTATCGGCAGCCACGTTTCTTTTTTATGAATGAACCCCCCCGAAGGCACGGTGAGAAATACACGCGTTAGGGTTGAATTGAGGATGCTTTGGTTATCATAATCGTTTCCTCTCGCGCGTATGTATCACAACGTCTCATCATTGTTAATATTGTGGGGTACGCGTAGCAGTGAATTCCGAAGTGTGTTTTTTGACAGGTGCTCAAGAGCACACTACACTTCACGGAGAAGTGGCCAGGGAAAAAGCGGTAACCCAAAACGTATCAAGGAGGAATTAATTTTGAATTTAACAGACTCAGGAGTGGGTGTCCACTTTTTTGACTTAAGGACTACAGTGCGAGTGTATTTCGAGAGCACTCACTACCTAAATAGTGCATTTGCCTACGTATTGTATACTTATGGTGTTTGGTTACAACTCGGGCGCCAATTAAGTGACTGCGGGCGTCGAATTTTAAGCGATCTCAACGCGCAGGTCTTGCCGGTGAACAGTTAGACACGAGAAGTTGAGAAATTAATTTTATTTATTAAAGACTACTTGAATTCGGAGAAGACGCGCGCATATAATAAAATCCACGAGGAAGGACATTATAAATTAATGTCGTCATTTTTATTAGCGCTCTCGGCTTGCAAGCCTCTTCCGAACTATTCCAGAGCATGATATATAATAATAATAATGATCATAATAATCGTAATCATATAGTGTAACGGCCGGATAATAAATGTTCGTTACCCACTTGAAAATTGTTCCTAAATGTTAGGCAGTCTGTACAAACGTGCATGGCATCATCTTTTATGTTACGAAATCACGGGAAAAACGCGCTCGAAATAAAGAAATAACAACAGATGATGAACAAGAAGGCGAAGAAGTAAAAGACACACACATATACCCGAGAATAGCGTCCTAGGCACGCACCCTGCGCGATATGACGCCGGCCGGGTGCATCTCAGCGAAGGAAACACCTGTAACAAGATCCCACGGTATTTTACTTACGCATCCGACCCGGTTCGTGATGGATGAAGTGAGGCTGCAACAGCAGCTTAATATCTCTCGTGACAGCTGTCCCTCGTCCCTTTTGCTTGTTCTCCTCACGTCATCTCAGTAAACAAAGCATTACGCATATGCAGAATGATATTTAAGATGCTCTCATTAACGTGTGCTCCCTATTAAAATAAATTAATGTTAATTACGTTTCTCTCTTGTATTCGCAGATTTAAACTCCTGTGGTACACACGAGCCGTGTCAGAACGGTGGCACGTGTGAGAATACAGCGCCGGATAACTACCGCTGTACGTGCCCGGAGGGCTTCTCCGGCACCAACTGCGAGGTAGTGGACAACCCGTGCGCGCCGGCGCCATGTCTGCACGGCGGCACGTGCATGGAGGCCGCCGGCAGCTTCACGTGCGAATGCACGACCGGCTGGACGGGCGCAACGTGCGAAATCGGTGAGTCCGCTTTTCTTTCATCATTCGCATGGGTGTGACTACCTAGGTTTGGTGTAATTCAATATTCATTCCGGCGAAAGAGTGAATAGATTATTACGTGAGAGACGTGAAGCAATTTGGAGCCAGAAACAAATATACGCAAACACATTCACCGCGAGATGACGACGATGATGGAGTATTAGAGTTTGAAATTTTTTCGGTAAATAATAAACGTGACGCTGCGTCGACGTACTTGTCTTCTCCGCGCGTCCAGATGATGTGCGCGTTCTCGAAAAATGTTTGTTTAAAACACACTTGAAATGGTCCACACGCGAGCCTTCTATTTTTTGTTCATCTCTGTAGTAAGTATTCTTTTCTTCTTCATCTCGTTGCCCTGTGATTTTTTACTTCACATTTTTTCTGCTTCCACATCGGCTGGACACGAGCTTTGAACTTTATACAATACATTACCGTCGCGTCCGTCCGCGTCCTATACTCGTTATTCTCGTGTTTGGTTATTAACGGCGCACGTTTTTTAATTAAAAAACCAAAGCGACGCGCGATGCTCCTCATTTCGCCTAACAAACCGCTCGTCGTTTCTGGCCGCATTGTATGTGGGTATGGATGAATTCGTAGAAAAAGAGCAACGATAGAAGGGGGAGTGAGACGATGATCAAGACGATTAATTACAAAGTTACGTAAAATCTTAATTGCGATCGATAGAAAGAGGAGAAGTTGTGTACGGCCCGCGAAAGGAGCAGCAGCGTATTTAATAATGTCGTGCACGAATGTTGTTTGTTACAAATAAAAAATACGCTTCGAAACAAACATGGATTGGGCGCGCGCGCGCGCGTCGGATTAGCGCCACAGCGTGAGCCTATTGAAGAGCGAGTGGTCACTTATTAAAACATAATTAATTTCCAAAAGGGATGTTAATCACTGTTTAGTTATCGCTGCGGCGCGAACGAGAAATCGTATAACAAATATTTCATATTGATTATCCCGTTTCGATTACCCCACGCACGGCCAACAGGGGATGTTGCATTTTTCTTCTTTTGCTCCATTCTTTCTTTTGTTCCTTCTCTCGCCTTCAACGTTGGCGAGGCGGCAGCAACGGAAGAAGTCAGCGGCAGCCGGAGAGATATGATTGGGGGGCGGCGATTTATTCATCTTTTGAACCGCGGTTGTGCGCGAGCGTAGCATATCGGCAGCCATCGTCGTCCGTTGCGGTATAGAAATTAATAGTTTGTGGGTTCGTGAAGAAAAAGAAAATAGGCGAAGAGTGATGAAGAAGAAGAAGAGGAGAAGTTTCTCAAACTGCGTTCCGTTGCGTTACGTTCCGGCCGTTCGTGGTATAAATCAGCGCTTTACCTAGCAATTACCGTGCCGATCGCCCCGCGCCCTAAGTGAACTGCCCCTCGCCCGCGCGACCGTATGCGTTTGACCAACCGCCAGCTCGTTGCCACGCCAGTTATTATATCTATTTACTCCTCACGCTGTTGCAGCAGGAGTTGTGTATGTGGCTGTGTGCATGCAGGGAGAGACGTTAATTATTACGGGCGCGCACTGTGGATGTGCGCGCGCGAGCACGACGAGATGAAGAGTCTGGTGCTTTTCCTTCGTTCGTTAATCCATGCCTTCTTTTACACCCACCGAGTGTTGCAATAATTCTGCGACATTTCTAATTGAATCACAATCCGCGATATTAATTAAACATAAAAATTTGTTTCGCATTTGAATTTATCGCATTTTAATGGGATTATGTTTTTTATGGAGGAAGATAGTTTTTTATTATGACACATGGTAGATTTCGTTGTGAGGCGAAGAAACGACGCGAGTTGCTCTTCACCTCTGACCTCGGCGCATTCCTCTCTCCTGCCACCTCATCCGCGTTGCACCGATGCACCGCGCGGCCACACTTTTCTTGCTTCTAAGTTAAAGTTAACGTCTTCGTGATGCTGCCAGCATTCATTCGCAACCCCAACACTCTTCGTGATGCAACCAACCAACGCAACGTACGCGGAGTCCGATTCAATTCAAAAGGGATTGTGATATTGCCACACGCATGCATACTAGACCGATTCGTAATTGTCGCATGCCGACAATTCGCTCACAGATTAATCACATAGTGCGCTCGCATATAACCGAAGCGTTCTTCTCCTACACCGCATTTATCCGCTCCCCAGCGTGTAATCTGGTAATTTGAAGGCATCACTTTTCTGCGCGTTTTCTGCTCGGCGCGGTCGCGATCGATTTATTAAAACGTTCCGCCGCGGCGCGCACGTATGCATACGCGCCCGCTGCGTTACACGTCTGCGATGCGCTCCGCAGATTTATCGTTAATAAATTAGGTTAGCGAACGTTTTAATAATTTATTTATCCGCGCACGTATGCGCTCTTAAACATGTGTGAAATGAACACGTATACGCGTTTAAGTCTCGGTGGAGCGCGCAAACTGGATTATCACTTGTGCGACGCGACACGTTCGAAATTCGAGAAGCATGAGCGCGATCGAATCATGATCGATGCGGCGGCGGCGGCGGCGGTGCGCCATTAACGGTGGTTTCGCGGTGTGAAAACTCAATTCCGGCGGAATCGAATTGAAATAAATCGCTACAAACGTGCGCCGAGCCGCTTCGCATCCAATTCAAAACCAATTGATTGATTCGATCGCGTATATAGCGCGTCGTATTTATATGTGCGCATGCACAATGTGTGTAAATTGTGATTAGTTTATAAACCACCCAGATTCACATCTTGCGGAGTTCACGCTCGTGGGAATCGTCATAAACTTCTCAGACGCTAAATTTTTGTTTCACTCTGCATTTTTTCCTCGCAGAGGCGGCGCGTACCTAAGTTAAATGGCTCAATAAAATATCACAATTAAAAGTGTTTCACAGCAGAGCGAGCCTGTTAGTCGCTTGCACGATATGTTGCTTTTTATTCGCTCAACAATTCCCAATCCCGAACTACAAAGAGTTTAAAGTTCAAGTCGATCCAAAAAAAAATGTCGAACTTAAACGAAGAAGGAAAGGAAGGTGCAGGACGTGATAGCAGTGGTAGAGGTGGTTGATGTCGACGATGATGATTTTTATTTGATGTGTGTGTCTCTATTTGAGCATTTAGAAAGCCGACGTTCGCTGGAAAGCGTAGCGCGCGCGCAAGTGTACATTTTACAGCCGTCGGAGTAAACGTGATTATTTTACTAATGCCACAAGCAAACGACCTGCGTCTCCGTGGAGAGATGTATGTATGAGTTTTCCACGCGGGGCGATGCGCGCACATCGCACTCGCGCAATGCCTGAAGAGTTAACTTATTTGTTAAACGACATTATAAAATGTGTGGTGATACGTAAGTGTGTGCAAGCGTGCTCGCGCCGCGTTTTGTCCCTTTGCGTCCGTGCACAAATACACATCCGCCTCGTAGTGACATTGGTCTTCCTTCGTTGCCGTTGTCGCTGGACCCCGGACGATTGTAGGCTGCATCTTGCAAATACGTGCGCGCAATTTATATCCGCCGCCGAGACGCCCTTTTTTATATCGCTAGTATGCGTTTCGCACGCATTCGCAGGTGAAAGTCATTTTTTACGCCACCGCTGCTCACACATGCGCTTCCCCGAAAGCGTACGCCGCGGATAAATTCGATAAACGCTTGGCCACTTTGCGCGCCGACTCGGTTTGACATAAAATAGGGAAAAAATGTAACAAGCTCACCATGCCGCGCTTCCATCGGGCGCGTTGCGCGTACTCCGCAATAAATGCGTGCTTACGCGTGCGAGCGCGAGCGCGCTCCAAGCTGAGATACTTATCTAAACGGCCTGTGTACAGTTTTACATAGTTGTCAGCTTGGGAATTAATTGCGCCTCATTTGGAATGACAATTATACCTGAAAATGAATGAATGAAACGGACGCATGCACGTTTGTGTTCCGCGCGCTCGTTCGCTCACCACCGCCTGTAAGTTTATACCAAGCAAATTTTGATATTTTTTTTATCGCGAATGAAAATCTCGACGAGTTCTTGGCGAGCGCGAAGGATACATGCGTGCGCGCATTCATTTATTGACATCCCAGATCGCTTTCGGGTGATAAGCACAGATTGACTCTCGGTCAATCAATAAGTCCTTATTAATTAAGCGCGCTCGTCGACAGTGTATCTCTGAGACTCTGAGTTTGTCGGTAGTTGGCTGATGCAAAAAATATTCTCTTTGTGCGCAGATATTGATGAATGCACGTCGTCGCCATGTCTCAACGGTGGAACGTGCGTCAATCTCGAGGATTCGTTCAGGTGCGAATGTCCTGCTGCGTGGGAAGGAAACATCTGCCAGTTTGGTGAGTATCATCACATTCTTAATCAATTACGCATTATATATCGTCGCGTGTTTGCGTTTGTTTATTGGTTTGATATGCGTGATTTTGCATGGGTTTTCATTGCTTTTGGTGTGCTTGTTTTTTTTTGTTGCGTGATTTGGCATGATGAGCAGACGCCGACGAGTGCCTGCTGAATCCTTGCATCAACGCCATGTCCTGCACGAACCTGGTCGGCGATTATCGCTGCCAGTGTCGCATCGGCTGGACTGGACACCAATGCGATCAGAATATCAATGATTGCATCGGCCAGTGCCAGCACGGCGCCACCTGCATTGATTTGGTCAATGATTATCACTGCGCCTGCCAGCCGGGATACACAGGTGAGCGCACACAGTCTCAGTACGCTGGGATAATTCATCATATACCGTGATCATATTTTTTTCGCGTGTGCGCGTTGTTGTAAAAGCCTTTGCCATCGTCATTCAAACCGGCGCGGATCGTGCGGCGGCGCACGCAAATTTAACAAGATTGCGCGCCATGTCCGCAATACTTTACGACCCTCGATCGGGATCTATCTGTGCGTGCCGCCGCCGCCGCCGCCGCCGCAGAAAGGGTTAAAAAGCAAACGATGATCGCATCGCGGACGCGTCGTGCGAAACAAACCATCGCAATCGGGCGCAAAGAATGTGTCATTAAAATAGCGCGCTGACGTGTGAATGATGCGATAAAGTAAATCCGCGCCCGCGATAGCTTCTCTCTGCATGCGCGCGAACTCTCTATCAACGTGTATTGGTCGCGATGCATTTTAATAAGTTTACTCCCACTCAAAATACGCGTCAATTAATTACAGGCCGCGACTGCGCTACCGACATCAACGACTGCGATACGAATCCGTGCAAGAATGGCGGCGAGTGCGTCGATCAAGTCAACGGCTTCAAATGTATTTGTCCAGTGGGATTCACCGGCCACGAATGCGAGGTGAGTCTTCTATTCGCATTACATTATGAATTCATCACTAAATCTCGATGTTTTATTATTTCGCGCAATTGATTTGTGGTTCTATAATGAGGTGTCAAAACGATAATAATGCGCGCGGCGTAATCGTCAGGGTTTCAATTAAGGATAATGACGGGTGTTTACCGATTTCTCGGGGGGCTGACGAATCATTTACTCATCGTTCATCGGCGTCATCGAAAAAACAACAGCACATCCTTCTTTCATACCTATACGTGTGTATGTAGTCGGCTGTTGTTCTTCGTGTTTGCGCGCAGCATCGAGCATTATTCTTCACGCGCACAGCCTGCAGGGACAATTTATAAGAAGCAACAAACAGAACTTGCATAGCTGGCTTGAGCGTGCGCGCGCGTGCTCATCTCATCATCATAATGATACATACTCGTACAGAATTTAACGTTCGGCGCGCGCCCAACGCACAATCATTGCGTTTATCTCCTTATTGTTTACGATGTTTTTATGCCCTATGTGTATGTGGTTTGCAATTGTAGAATGACCACGACCACTGCAGTCCAGATCCATGTGAGAACGACGCGCCGTGCCTCAACACGCAAACCGACTACTATTGTCATTGCAACGAGCGCTGGCAGGGCAAGAACTGCAGCGTTCCGCGCATCGTTTGCGAGAATCCACCATGCGACGATGGTAAGTGTGCACGTGCATGCCGCCATTTTCAGCACTTTGCATGTGCGTACAATTTTCGCGTGTGAGCGTGTGTGGTTTGTGTTTTTTTTTTGCTGCTGCGGCCATGAAGAATTTGTATGTGAAATTTCGGAATTGCTCATGCCGAACAAACGAACGCTGTTTTCGTGCGCTGCATACGCGCGCGCACAAGCACTGGCACATGAATCTTAGGCCGGGGCCCGACGTGACGCGCTAGTTGACAGGTAATTTCAGGACGAACCGCTTGCGCGCCGCACGGTCGGCGGTCCGCCGGTGTCCTGCTGCGCTTGAAATGGAGCCGTGTGCGGGACCGGTCGCCGCATCGACTTCTTCTGGTCGGTTGCTCTTATTGCGCGAACAGCCAAACGGTAGAGAATGTTCTTAACTCGCAGTCGTGTTTTCCTATACACGTGCATACTGCTCATATATGCGTTTCTTTGCGCGGTGCTCTATCGGCACGGAATGATTGAACTATGCCATATTATTCGGGAGAATAATTCACTATTGCTAATATCATTTGTCCTTGTGATTGTCCTGCAGGATTTGATTGCATGTTTGGCACCTCGTTGGGCGGAGTCCGACTCTCCGACGTGAACATGTGCGGCGAACACGGGCATTGCGTCAATCAGCAGGGCATCGGCTACAGGTGCTCGTGCCAACCGGGTTACACCGGAAAATACTGTCACGAGAGTAAGAGCAATCAAAGTGCACACTTCAATGAATATTCAAATTAACATTTTATTATATCTCATCATCAGATATCAATGATTGCAAAGCGAATCCATGCGAAAACGGCGGCACGTGCATCGACAAGGTGAACGCGTTCCAATGCATCTGCAAGGATGGTTGGGAAGGCGCCCTCTGTAATATAAGTAAGCACGTCCACTTTACACAACCAATCGTTGTATATTGAATTTCGGTGTTTTCTTTAGACACGGATGAATGCAACACAAATCCCTGCCATAATAATGGCACATGCATCGATAAGGTCGCAGACTTCCAGTGCGAGTGCCGCAACGGTTGGAAGGGCAAGACGTGCCAATTGAAGGACAGCCATTGCGATCATTCGACGTGCAAGAACGGCGGCACCTGTCAGGACCTTGGCAACACGTTCGTGTGCCGCTGTCCACCCGGCTGGGATGGCACCATTTGCCACCTGTCGAAGCGCACCGCGTGTCGATCGAACCCCTGCCTTAATGGCGGCACGTGCGTCAACAATGGCGACTACTATCAATGCCTTTGTCGAGATGGCTTCGAAGGCAATCACTGCCAGGACGACGTGAACGATTGCAATCCGCAGCCGTGCTACAACGGCGGCAAGTGCATCGATGGCATCAATTGGTTTTGGTGTCAGTGCGCAAATGGCTTCACCGGGCCAGATTGTCGCATTAATGTCAACGATTGCGCGTCAAATCCCTGCGGCTATGGCGCGACCTGCGTCGATGGCATCGCTGATTTTCAGTGCATTTGCCCACCAGGCCGTCGCGGCAAACGCTGTCAATGTATGTGCTCCCTATCCCGCTGCTTACAGTGTTTAGACTAAATTCTAGTTTCATATGTTGCAGTCGACGACATTTCCTATCTGCCTCTGCCGGGAAGTTGCAGCTGGCAAGGTCACTTCTTGGAAAACAACGCCACGTGGCAACACGAGTGCAACACGTGCGTGTGCACCAATGGCGTCGTGAAGTGCACGCGTATTTGGTGCGGGCTGGCCAACTGCCGCAACAACGCGAACGACGTATGCAACAACAATCAAGTGTGCGTACCGCTCAGCAAATCTTGCCTAACGCAACCCTGCCAGTCATACGGCGAATGTCGCGATTTGGAAAGCGGCCGTGTGAAGCCGCCCACGCTTCCAACACCCAACACATGTTGGCCCAACCAGGCGGTGCTAAGCAATTCGTGCGCACGCCTTACTTTGCTCGTGGATCGCAGTAAGCTACCGCATGGAGTTACTGTCGAAGGGTTGTGCAACGACTTGCGGCGCTTGCTAGCCAACTACGAGGTCGCTCATGACTTCCCCAATGAGTTAGTGTTGCTCTGCGATCTTAAGCTCGAGTACAATGACTCCATTGAAGTAACATTGGTAAGTTAAACTGCAATTGGCCAAGAATGTGTTGAGTAATGTGCATTTCTGTGTATTTTCAGAGTGGCAATGATGGAGTCCTCGATGGAATTCGTATTCTGGGCGAAGCGATATCTCGGAAACAGACCTCACTGCTAGCACTCACATCAATCGTGGAGGTGAAAGTTGAGACGGCTCTAGTTTCCGAGGAACCATCGAACAATAAATATTTAATCACCGTATTGTGCTTCCTAATTATTCTTCTGGTCGCCGCTGGAC
>JARJDR010016506.1:0-12823 GCA_030264135.1 Myllaena sp. GC000078 | reverse complement strand
TTGCATTTAAACTCAAACTATGAATAGGCATTTATGACAAGGTCCGGCAGCCCCTAAAGCAATAAATTCGCAGCTTTCATCTGAGGCGCACATAATAGAGGTGGTCGTTATGGGATAGGGAAATCCCAGGTATATAGTTAGGACCTGAAATTTCTGGTCGCCTAAAGGAGTGGGTCGTCGTGGAAAGGTGGTCGTCGAGGCAGGTTTTACTGTATATGTATTACTATTGACATTTTAAATTATTAGAAATACATGTAGAAGCCGGGAAATACTTGTTACACTTTAATCAGAAAGTGTAATTATTATAATTCTGACTTTTATTTTGAAATTTTAAAAATCGCGCCAAAAATACATGAACCGGTTGATGCGAAATCAAATCTGAAAACATTCAGCAGTTTCTGCAATCACTTATAGAAAGGCAGCCATGTCAAGCGGTTGACATGTGTCGTGCATAATTCGAATTTCGTTTCGCTTCCGTATAAATTCGTCTAAATGATCCAAGATTAATATTAGTTAAATTCAAACTCTAAACATGGAACTTGCGTCACGTGTGGCTGCCGTTCTCGTCTTGGTATCGGCGTGGATGATTGCAATGTGCCTGCTCGAGATTCACCCGTCTGAAATCTCCGACTCGCTGAAGGTAGCTGCGTCCCTCCGCGAACATTACCAATTCGAAGACAATGCGAGCGAGTCCGTATATGCAGCAATGTGCAATGACGAAGATGACGGTGCGCCAACCTTACTGAATCTTCTGCTCGCCAACAACTAAGAAATCGTCCATGTCGTCATCATGCGCGTCTAGTCTCAAAAATAGAAATGTGAAGAAGATAAATAATCTGGCTCAATTCAATTTTGGCCTTTCAATTGTCACAGCGGTATCGCAAATAATAAATTGAAATTGTGATGAATGGAAGATTTCGTAGTCATTCGCCAATACGCAATTGGTAGTATACTATGCGGCAGTGATTAGCAGCGGATATTATCCGCGTGCGCGGCGAGAGAGGTCACGTTGGAATTTTGATAATACGATGATTTCTTTATTTTGTTTTCATAATACCGATAGCCGAAACATTTCCATGTTGTATTACAAATTGTGAGCACTTTATGTAGTTTGTGCGTTAATATTATGCAATTAATCGAAGCGCATATATAATTAAGTAAGTGATGCGCGGCGGCGTTGGGGACCAATCCAGGTTGGAATAGAGATAAATGCCAGGTAATTACGGGGAAAACTCCCAAATGATGCGCATGCAAAGCATTTACCCCGCCGCAAGGATTAGATTGGTTGGTTGTTCATTCGTTTTGCGTCACGAGACGCTCGACACAACTCAGGAATTCAGCACACGGCCGGGAAACACATGCGAGTGCTGCTACCTGCATAAAGAGCGAAGAATGAAGTTCGGTTTTGTGTACTAATCCGCGCTGTTTGCCGATAATTGCCGGCGATTACCTACATTGTGCTACATTGAAAATTCCAATCACCAGTTGCGTTGCAATCAGCAAGATGACTGCGTTGGACTGCGTCAAACGCGTCAAACACACATGGCATTAGTCATAATTGCGTTTTCGATCTCGATACACGACCAGCCGAACTTGCAACGCAAATTAGGCAACGGTTAGCACGGCGATCGTCGTTTGGCCGGCTGTATTTCTAATCGCAACGGGTGGCCACGGGTATCAGCAAAGTGTTTTGTCTATGTGATGTAGTCTTAGAAAAAAAGGCAGAAAAACCACCGTCCGTTGAGGTTACTGGAGGTTATTGAGGCGTATCGCCATTAATTACATTCTATTAGCAATTATCATAAATTGTCGCCGTTTGTTTCGAGTGCGACGTGTATGCGCATAATGCTCGTATCGATTCGTGAATTATGGGCCGGCAAACAATGCGATTGAGGGGTGTTTTTGCAGTGCCAAAGCACGATGACCTTCTCGGCGAAGAGTTTTGTATGCGATTGAGGAAAATATTAATCTTATACCCAAAATGCATAATTATTGTAATATTATATATGCGTGCAGCATACGCTTTGTTCTGGGACCAGTCTCAAAGTCCGCGTGCGAGTTTGTCGAACCGATGCGCATCATCGATGCTGTGTGAGAATGATATCGATATAAATGCATGTATGTCAATTGTTTATTGCGTCGCCGTCACAATACTCGCACGGCGGCAAAAAAAGAATGTTGTTTTTTGCCCTGTTAATACCCATCAGGAAAGAACGAACAAGTAAGTAAGAGTAAGTAACTACTCGATAACAATTAGAAAAAAAACTAGTTTGATATTTCAACGTATTACAACGTAAGCGGTATAAGTGTTCTTATTCTTCGATACTTAATTGGATCGTTCGCATTCGTTATCAGTGCGATTGCGGGTCAGTTACATAGCATTTTTGCCGTTTCACGGTTTCTAACAAACAATATCAATGATTGTTCTCTCGCCGCTGTAATACTTATTGCTAGCTGCTTCTATGAAGCAGTAATATTAATTCTTGCATTCGCCAAAGCAGAAGCATATTGACGTCATCCAGAGCGAAAGTAAAAGACCGATGTTGTTGTTGTTGTTGTTGTTGCTGCTGCTGTTGAGTCGGACGACAAATAAAAGCCAAGTTAATTAGGCGGCTATTACATTCCGGCCGTTCTATGTATATCTATCCAATTCTCAATTTTGCCTATGCGCCGAGCCGTCAATTATTTTCGTTTGGTTATTTTTTGGCGCTCGCTTGAGATGAGCGCGCACAGCAGCGGGCTGGCCATAATAATGCGTAATCCTATGATGTTGCGATGCGTACGCCGCCAACGGGAGCAAAGCCTGTTGATTGTGTGGGCGAAGCGCGACGACGACGACGACGGCGACGACAGTGGCGGCCGTGTAGCCGCTCGCCTTCTAGTCACCCATCGTCGTCGGCGTTGTGCTATCAGTCTCAGTCAATTCTCGAACGCGAAGCGATATGTAGTGCGCGCACTGCGACGATGACAACGACGACAACAGCCGGTTGTAATTGCTCTTCGCTTGGCAAAGACACAAACGCACAATGCTGTCAATGCGCTTCAAGTAATTGCTTCGCATAAGTAATTAACGTGATTTTCGTACGAGTTTGTTCTGTGATACCTACGTTTTCGAATCTACAATTTCTTTTTTTCGTGAGTACATTTATGAATTGCTTATTGCCTAGCATTAATTACCTGCTGCATATAATACGAAACTTACAATTTGAGTAGCGCGTGCGCGCTCCGTTGATGATGCGCCGCTGCCGTTCATGTGACGAAGTAATAATAAACAAACAATACTTACATCGACGGTGCGCGATAAACATTGCTGACGATAAGCGTATAATACGATAACGCGGTGTAAAAGGAAACAAGTTCAAATAGAATTTTATGCGTGCATACACGCCGATGATTTGTTTGCTGATTAATTTCATATGCAAATACAAGAGGATAACAGGGCAACAGGGAAATGATAGATGTTATCTCAAGCACATGTCATGCGCTTTCTGCTTGCGTTAATTATCATGCAATTAATTGTTATCTCATTTTGATCGAATTGTTGACGTAGGTCGGACATATTACAATTTGCGCGAATTGCATATGCAATTTTTCACGGCGTGCGCCTTGCCAACAGTCGGCCAATAATAGATTTTAAAATTAACCTTGAATTCTCTCTCCTCTCCTCCCCCAAATGAATTTAATTCAGCACATATTCTCTCCGAATCTCAGTGCCAGAGAATTAGAACTAGAACTCTATACGGGATGTGTTCCACGGTTGTATCGCAGATAAAAGTATGAAAATGACCATGTACATGGCCCCAACGATGGCGTCGAGCACCGCCAACAGCACGCCGCCGATGGTCCATCAGCAGCGAGCACCACGTGCCCGGCCAAACCGCCCCGGCAGCGGTAAGCGGCTCGCCACCTCCTCGTCATCAGTGTCTTCATCGTCCGCACGTGCCATGGCGGCAGCGGCAAGACGCAGCCTCGATCCGTGCGACAACTCCAACGACAGCGGCCTAGGGTATGATGTGTTATTGTTTTCGTAGTTATAGGGTTTATTGCGCCACCCACTCGCGCACTGTGTATTATTATCAGTGTTTATTATTGCAACAACAAAAACAGCCACAGCGTAAATGTCGTCATTTACAGCTTCGATCATCACACCGAGCGCCAGTTGAAGCTGATGCTCAATAATAATGATGCAGTCGGCAATAATAATAATAATAATAATTGCTGGAGCGATGTGCCCGCTGCGAAACGCGCGAAGATCGACGTGAAACTCGAGCACGACGAGGTGAATGACAACTACACCTTTCCGGAGCACGCCCATGCTTATAGTGCTAATGCGACAACGTAAGTTGTCCCTGTTGCGTGATGTAGCGTATATAGGACATGGTTTATCATCTCTTAGCGCGCCACCTCCGCCGCCGCCGCCGCTACAACCGCAGCAGCGCTGCCTCCCGCTGCTAAATCGCATCGTGCAGGCGCCATTAAGTCTCGCCACCCAATTGCAAGCCACGTCTCGATACAGTAAGTGCCTTTACGTTTGCGCTCGAAAATTGCGGCGGTTGCGATAATGAGCCCCCGCGATATTAGGGGATATTACGCTGTCGATTGTCAACCAACCGGAGCAACAACATCGCGCGCGATACCAAACTGAGGGTAGTCGTGGCGCCGTCAAGGATCGCGGCGGGAACGGTTTCCCCGTGGTGCAGCTGAACGGCTACCACGAGCCGGCGACGCTGCAGGTGTTTATCGGGTGCGATCAGGGCCGCGCCGCTCCGCATATGTTCTACCAGGCGTGCAAGGTGAGCGGCAAGAATTCGACGGCGTGTTCGGAGCGCCGCGTGGACGGCACCGTCGTCATCGAGATGCAGCTGGAGCCGGCGAAGGAGATGCGCGCGACGTGCGATTGCGTGGGCATTCTCAAGGAGCGCAATGTGGACGTGGAGCACCGTTTTCCCGAGCAGCTCGGGATGGGCGCGCGCGCCAAGAAGAAGTCGACGCGCTGCCGCATGGTGTTCCGCACCACGATTCGGCATGCGGATGGCAGCGAGGAGACGCTGCAGGTGTGCTCGCAGCTGATTGTTTGCAGTATGTAGACCGACGCAGATTTAGGAATAGACGATTAATTAGGTGGGTGGGGGCTGTGTTTAGCACAACCGCCGGGCGTGCCGGAGATCAGCAAGAAGTCGCTTACCGCGTGTCCGGCGAGCGGCGGTCTCGAGCTGTTTGTGATCGGCAAGAACTTCCTCAAGGACACGCTCGTCTGCTTTCAGCTGGATGATGAGTTGCGCGGCCGGTGGGAGCAGTCGGTGGCGCCCGACAAAGAGTTCCTTCAAGCGGTATGCCATTGACAGCGGATGGTGATGTCCACGAATAATACGGTTTTTGTTCTATAGACGCATTTGATATGCGTGGTCCCGCCATTCATGCTGCCCGACATAACTGAGCCGGTGACGGTAAGGTTGTACGTAATGTCGAGCGGCAAGACGAGCGAATCGCATCAGTTTGTATATACGCCCGTTAACGGGGCGATGCCAAGCGGTAAGCGCACGTCAAATATATTGCATCATCTAAACACGATTGGGTCGGCTCAATGATGGCCGCTGTCTTCTCGATGATCATTCATTCAAACCACTTCAATATCATTCTTCTTTTTGCAACGTTTCGAGGCGACAATGGCACATTGAGTCGATTTAGCTTAATACTGCATGCATGATGATGATGATGATGATAACGCATGCCGTATTCGATAAGAACACACGTAGTCGTAATCGAACGAAATTTATTACAATCGTAACACCCTATGCGGTTGGCATAGGAGGAATCAATCACCAATCATGATTGTAATAAGTTTCGGTGGCGATTCGAGGCAAATATATAGTCGGTCGAGTTGGTCGGCTGGCTGCTGCTCATTGGCTGGGAATATATGCTAGGTCAGAGGAAGAGACACACGCAGGTAGCACAGGCTGGTTGACCAGCTCGGCCTGCTATAGTGGTTTTGGTGTTTCGGCTAAGGCAATTGGTGCGCGGCCGAGCGCGACGACGGCAAGTTGATGCTAAACGAAGGCGTGACGAGATGCCTGCTCGTGCGTGTGATGTCTGTTCGAATGCGTACAATCTGATTTTCATATAACTTGAGTGTGCATACGATGGCCATGATAGGTGACGATGATGCTGCTGATTATAATGATGATGATGATGATGATGAAGAGGATGAGGGTGAGGATGAAAATGGTATGTGTATGGCGTGTGTATGGTGTGCCTGGTCAGAGGCGGTGCGCGGTGGATTGATGGATGGCTGTATGATGCGTCTGTTGATTGGCATGAGAAGACGGAATGATTACTTAGCAGGGATTCAGCGTGCGAGCGCGTGTGTTGCGTTGCGTGTGTGTGCGATTGCGCGTGCGAATGTAGTATGATATTTGCCGTCGCTGCGTTACGCGCACATAGAAACAGACACTTTTATATATCGGCCACCTGAAAGTTTCCATCTAATCATTCGTCTAATATGTATGCAAATTGCAATTGTTCGCGATTAGCTCGCAAGGCACAGGAAGCTTTCAAGCGGCCTACCCGATCCCCGTATCCGATAGTGGTTGTATGCAAACCAAATAATCTCTGTGTTTGTTGACTTGATGACATTTGATTCCGATCTGTTTTCTTGTGTTTCTCTATAGGTCGCAGCGAATTAGTAATCAAAACACAAAACTCGCCTCACAGAATTTAATTGATGCAAAGCAATATTTACTGTTAGAAACATTAATAATTTTCAATTTTGTTTTCGTTTTTCAAAATTTCGACCAGACCAAAACGAAAAAAAAAACATTAAATATTGTTCAGTTCTTTGAGATTCTTTGAATTGTGAAAGATACCGAATATTTGTACTTGGGAAATATCGCGATAACTCTGACTAACTGATTCGTAGATAGAGTTTCATGAAATTGCGGAGTGCGTCGCGAAATTTCTCGATCCGTTCGTCCGCGTGCGACCAAGTGCCGTCACGCCTTGGTGTCGCGACGATGAACGCAAAACCACGATAATGTACACTTATTACCTATATTTGTATGAGATACCTACAAAGTTCCGAATTTTGTTATTCAAACCGCTTTGTCTCATACAGCATACAGGCTCTGTATACGCAGAGGGGCCGCCTGCCGTCGACTACTGTCAGCCTGCGGAGCCTAATCTCTCCGTTCAACAGCCGCGTCATTCAGGTCTATGCGCATCACGGGTACTTAATAAATGCACACACGCACACCAACACAGTTTACACACCCACGCACACGTCCAGTGACCACAAACAGACCACAAATAGTCCACCAAAGTACATACACTCAATCACCTGTCATTGATAATATTCATAACCGTTTTGACCACAAATTAAGTAAGGGACACTTACGTAAATCAACACACCCCAAACACACCAACAACAACAACAACAACTCGAATTACATTTCATTTATTTATTAAATTTCACATATTAATATCATAGTAATATCGTAATAACTTGATGATCTTGCCATTTGATATTTTTTTGATTTAATGATTTATTATTTTGCTCCTGAATACGCATATATTATGATTTTGTTGTGTTCTTACATTGTTCTTCTTTTCGTACTCTCACTCTGAACTTACTTCAGCCCTTAATGCTCTTTTTATGATTCCAATAATCACAAGAATTCCCGCTCTCGATTTGATATACTTATACTTACCTAGGTCGCCATCATTTATAGGATCATCATTCGCATAATGCGCAATGACAACGACACTGAACGATCCACACAACAACAACAACAACAACAACAACAACGCAATTTGTTTAATTGTTCATTTGCAGGAACGCACGCGTGCAGAAACACGTAAAACGGCGCGGGCAATGTGTGTGGTGTGTTCGGCGTGTCGGAAACTTGATGCACAAGCAATGTTAGCCATGGTGTGTGCGTGTGTATGTATCTAGAGCGTGCGAGAGAATGGTGGATGCGCCGGGAGTGATTGCCAGTTGCTGAGTTTACGCGCGCATGCGAGACACGAGCGATTGCAATGTGCGATTGTCATTTCAAATAATGGACTCTTTCATTTTCGATATCGATAGTGTGCGTGCGAACTAAGTGTGTGTATCCTGTCTCTCTAATTGCTCCCTTTTCTGTCTTTTCATGACGCGGTTTCCATGTTGATGTTATCCCTGTTGTCTGTGTTTTATCGAAATACTAATTGATCAACATGCTGCATGGCATTGAAATCTTTTCCACGGTGTTTCCCTTCCTCGTATCTTCATTGTTTGTGCTCACACACACTCAAACACACACAATTCACTTCAACTGATTGCTTGCCGGACTAAACTTCATCTGTCGTACGCCATTCCATTCCATTTCATTCAGCAAATTGTATTGGTGTTTCTTATTTTTGGTCTCCATACCTACATGATCATTCTCTGTTTGTATGTGCCCCTCACAGATTGATGAAACACACACAAACACAGCCACAAGTCCACATCTCTTCTCGTAGTAGAATTTCTATAATAATTATGATTTGGTGAGAATGCGAGCGGATGAACAAGAGAGTGCTGAAGCGTGCGCGTGTCTGCTGCGTGTTATTTCCTATATTTTATACGATTTTAACGAATAAGTTTTAACGGTGTATGGTTGCACGGCAGGACGACTGAATGCGGGCGCGCTAACATTGTTTGCTTGCGTCTCATCCCCATCCATCGGCTGTGATTGATGAATAAGTTTCGATGTTCATATTGCAATAGATATCGGACAGCCGATGGCTGGCTGAGACGCAATGGGTACATCAGCCGACTGCGGAGCGAAATAGTCCGATTGCAATCTTCCTTTACAGTGGCTTTGTTGGCAGCTAAGATCTCTAATTATAAGCATACGATAGTCTCGGCCGTCGGCACGCCTAATCGGTGCTTTGCGTTTTACAGTTCGCGTCGATGTACAATCGCCAGCACCACTACCATCAGCACCTGCATCAGCCGGAGGAGGAGGAGGAGCGCCGGCGCAGCATCAAGAGGTATCGTTCCTCTCCAAGATCATGCCGCCACCGGACACCAGCCTGGTGCCCTTGTCGCAGCGTCGTCTTTCGGCCGCCATCAGCGAGACATCTCTATCACCACCCATGCGCTGCAGCAGCAGCAGCAGCAGCAACAATAGCAGCATGAAGCAGGAGTTTATCATGGACGAAAACAGCCAGAATTCCATTCTCGACCCAACCGAATTGCAACAGCAACAGCAGCGCTTCCGGCACATCTCGGAGAGCTCCTTGGATGTGCACCAAGGCGATTCAAACCTCTCGATGATCAATGACAATTCCATGGAAATGCTGCGCCACCAGCAACAGCAGCAGCAGCAGCACCTGCTCACCGACTCCAACTCAAACAGCATGGAGATGATGCTGGACGAGACGGCGAACCACTATTCGCCGCCGGACACGAAGGTGATTGATTTGCGCATGCCGCCGCCGATGGCGACCGTCGCCGATCTCGTTAACACGAAGGAGCCGTCGCTGGCGACGCTTCAAAGCTTTGGCGTCACGGAAAACACCACGCTGCCGTTGCCTGCGCAAAGCGCGCAGAGCATCGAGAACTTCCTCACGAAGATCGAGAACAAACCGCCGGTGTCGCCTGAAGTGATACTCAATGCGGCGGCGGCGCAAATGGCAAGCAGCGATCATCTTCTGGCGGCCGCACCCGAAAACGCTATTATATTGAGCGCCGCTGTGGATCTGCTCACCACGCAGAAGAACATCAATGATATCCTGACGACGACGGCCAACGGCGGCGGCGGCGGCGGCGGAGGAGGTGGTGGTGGTGAGCTCCCGCCGAACGGTTTCTATACGACAGACACGCTGCAGCAAACGATCGCCGCCGCCGTGAAGAAGACGGACGACGAACTGCGCATGGTGCCGCCCGCGCTCGCCGCCATGTCCGAGACGGATCTGATCAACATCATCAATCCGAGTTGTTTCGATCAAGGTAATGGCGTCGTCATGCATTGAATTTGACACACGAAATATCTATATTTTTACAACAATACGATGCATTGCATGGTGATGAGATTGACTAACGTAACCGTTTTAGCGATGTGTCTGTGTATAACGGCATTAGGCACTGCCCTTCGATGTATCCACGTGTGTAGTGTGTGGGTGTGTGTGTGTGTGTCACATAACGCAGCGAACAAAACTGAAAACGTATTCATTAATAATCTTATGTACTACTTTGGTTTCAGTATGAAAACAAAATGTGATTGAAACCGAATATCATGTTATGGAGGTCATCACCATCATTCTCATCCATCAACCAATGATCACCTTCATCGATCGCCATATATGTATCTCAATCATAGCCTCTCCCGATCGATCGTTTTTCAATCAAAACAAGAGTATCTATCCGTTTAATTTTTAAGGGATATTTTATTATCATTCATTCGTACTACTAATTTCTAAGCGAGAATTTTTATTCAATGTGAAACACAGCTATAACCCATTATATTCTATTGCTGTATAAATGTATTATTATTATTATTATTAATCTATTGAACGATGTTTAATTCAATTGCATAATGAAGTTGATTATCGTAGGTAAATACTTATCACCTATGTAAGAATGTTATATTTGGATTAGTTTGATTTTATATTGATCGTTTAGTTAAATGTTTAGGCGTAGTATTCCAATAAGATGAATCTATTATTGGCACATGTGAATTCTCTTTACTATTACTATTATTGCTACTGCGACTACAAGTTCAATCTGCGCTTCAAATAAGTTACAAATCAGCAACAAGTCCCTCCATATAAATACCTGGAGCTAGCTCTAGTTTTTGTCGCGTCGTTTTCGTGAGATTGTCATTGCAACTCTCGCTTTTTCGAAAGCCACCAAAACGAATATTGTTATTGCTATTATTGCTATCATTATTGCTCTTTGTGAATTTTTTTAACGATGCCTTGCGGAACGTTTCGACGCCGCGCTTCAGCGATTCGCGATTAACGTTGGTTTTGCGGAGGATTGCTTGAAAATTGAACGGGGGATCATCATTATCATCCACCGCTGTGTGTTGTTTGATGCCAATCGAACGCAGTTCGGCGATTGGGTTCGGTTTCGGTGCTGTTTCTTTCTCCATATTGCTTTTGCTACGTAGATTTGATTGATTTAAAGGCTTTGCCATTTCGCGTAATGGCGGCGGAGAGGGTTGATTATGATTCGTGGGAATAGTTGATAGACGCCGGATGGGTTCATTGGGATCCCGAGAATACGGCAGGTGGATAAGTGGATCGGCGGGCGCACCCCGAACGGTTTGCTTGACGAGCGCTGAATACGGACGTGCGATGGCCATCGGTTGCAGGGCGTTGGTAATCTTTAAGGACACACTGTTGGTATTATCGCGCCATCGGAATGGTGCGTCCCATTCTTCCTCTTTTTCCATCGCATTCCTGTAATGCGAACCAATGATTATTGCTTTAATTAGCTAATCCGCATCGTATTGTTTTACCCGGAGTTGGATAACGGATCACACATGTAGGATGTGTCGAAAAACGGGATGTCGATCAAGCGAAACGGTATTTTCAGCACGGCCGGTTTGATATCGCCCAGCCAGCCCTGCGGTTTGGCGTGGCGATCCACCACGTCCAAACCGATGTTATTGTTGTACTTGAGGAGATTGGTAACGGCCGCTTGGTTAAATAAATGCACCTGCTGGGAGAAATTAAAGAGATCCTGGTATCGCGCGGCGCGATACTGCAACAGCACCTGAAATATGCTCTTGGCCTTCCAACGCGTGTAATAGAAGCGGATGAAATTGCACGTGGCGGCGTCGAGGCGATCCGAGCCGTACGCTTTGCGCCCAGCCACACCGCGATATGCTAAAATACCAGTAAACACACATCAACTAAAGCTACGAACAATAAACACTACTACGCCAGTCGCGCATCTATCCCTCCGATTGGGAATTAACTTCGGAACTGTCTTGTTTGTTATCGACGACGCTATCGTTATCATCATCATCATCAGGGTCATCGTCTGCGTCGTCGACAACTAAAACAATTTCGAAGCTAATTAACTCTGATTGTAGCGCGTAAGCGACAAGCGCACCTTTCTGGAGCACCCTCGCCGCCTTGTCCTCCTCGATCTCCGCGGAGCTCATTGTCAGCGCTACGCCGCTTCTACTATTACTCTGCAACTTCTTCTTCTTCATGTTCAACTTGGTGAGGAAGCCGCGCATCATCGACTGGATCTTGATGATTTTCTTCACTTGCGTCTCGTACAACCGCGCCAGATACTCCTCATTGTAGTAGGTGAGAAACACCCTCGACTTGCCAATCAACCAGCCCTCCATCTTGAGGCGCACGAGCAGCAGGCGGCAGTTGTCACGCGTCACATCCACATGCTCGTCAAAGTCGAACGCGAGGAACTTGTAGCGGCGTAGAAACTCGGCAAAGGGGATGCGATGCGGATAGCCGCGTTGGCGGGCGCGCACCGTATCGACAATGGCGAGCGCACGCATCTGCTGGCGCACGATTTCGCCGTGGAAGGCGCATGAGCGTCCATCCAAGTCGGCACGTAGACAGCGCACGAAGTGTGTCCCGCCGGCCGAACCGCCCACGGAGAGCTCCTTGAGTAGGTCCAGGCAGAGTGCGCGGAACGTCGCGACGGCCGTACGCATCTTACTGATCTGCGAGTACTGCGCTTCTATATCACGCTGATTGTCCTCATCGGATGAAGACAGCCTGCTCTTCGGCAAGCTGCCGCTGTTATCAAACGAGAGTGTTACATTGCCGGTACGTGATAGTTTGCCAGCGAACAACGCTTTCACATGCGCATTCTGCGAGAGGC